>JAOXYM010000024.1:21380200-21396231 GCA_028567055.1 Leptatherina wallacei
TGGGCTTCCCTGCTCAAGCTGCTGCCCCCGCGACCCGACCCCGGATAAGCGGAAGAGGACGGTACGGTACGGTACAGAATTATTGTACCGCAGGAGCTTTCCACTAGGGGGCAGAGCCCATGTATCGGATAGTATACAGCAGGGATTGGAGCAAAGTTTTTACCATAAAGTGATGCAGTAAGTGTCAGAAACTGCATGTAGCAAAAATGTTTCATAGTTATTTTTTTAATTTATTTTCCTTTATTATTATGTTTATTTCTCCTGTGTTTTCATCACGGGGGTCCTCTACTTTGGGAGCCAGGCCTGCTCTGACTGTAGGGTTGTTGCCATGGTGACCATCCTTGTCTGGGTGGCTGGGGGCCATTCAATGCAGCCTTATAGTTGCGGTCTAGGACCCTGTCTGCTCTGATGTGGGCAGTTTCTGTGGTCATGGGTGGGGTGACTCCACGTAGATGGATCCCTAAGATAACGTTTCCTCACCTGGTCCATCTGTGCCCAGACATAAACCCACCTATGTTGTTGTTTTATAGACATATTGTGTTAGATACAGTCTGTTTAGAATAGAGGTTGGGCTCTATGTCTGCTTAGTGTATGTGTGTGACTGTGTGAAACGGAGAAAGAAAGATTGCGGGTGTGTGTGTGTGTGTGTTTCCAACATTGTTCTTACGTGAGTGTGTGATGGCTTAAGTTTTTATCTTTCAGTGAAAAGTGCTTTATAAATAAAATTTGATTGGAAAGACGAGGCAGGAACGAGTTCTGTGTTTCTGGTTACCAGGGTGACGGTTTCTGATTCGATGCCTGGTAAAAGGCGGCCGTGGCCGTGGCCGCTGCCTTTCTGAAACATTGAGCTATTTTTGGCTTTTTAACGCTCATATATGCGCTTCTCATTGGGAACAATTGAAAAAACAACTCTTGAAGGTGTTATTTCAAATCAAAAAGATATTCCTTAAAAGTAGAATATTTAGATTAGATTGAAACTATATTGATTGATAGCTAGAATGCAAATTGATTCAATAGTTGAGGTGAGACTGATTCAAGTTTTAGATTAATTTCAGTCACAAACCATCTATCATCTGCTCTTTGGTCAATAAAGTGATGTCACTCCAATCGGACGACTCAGGCCGATTGATTTGATAAGTTCTTTGTTGTTTTTTTCTGTATCCACCATCTTAATTTAAGTAGCCGTCTTGTTGCTTGAGTGCAGACCATTAAACCACTCTCTTTGTCTTCATCTGCTTTGTTTTGATGTCTTTAAATAGGGTCTGTTCAGTAAAGTTTTGAAGAAATTGTATTTTGAAACAAGTATCTCAAGAAGTAGACCAGACTGTCTCAGATCCCGTCCCTCGAGATGCTGGAGATTGGTTGTGTTTGCTAAAATTAAATACGGCTAGAGGCATTGATGGCATCCATCTCTCCGTCTGTTGTTTTTGCTTCGTCTCACCATCTTTTCGCTCTGTGGTCAGCTGTTTTTAACTGGAATACTGCTGTCAAGAATCACCATAAAAACCGATATCTGTTTTTTTTATGTATTCAGAGGCGGTCCAATCCTGTAATGACTGTATTTTGCTAACAAGACAGCCAGAGCCATCCTTCAGTGGCTTCTATTAGACATTGAATGTAGTAACTGGAATGTAGCTTTACTTAAAAACTTTAAATTTAGTCATTGAAGGGCTTTTCTTCCCAGATCGATGCCCACAATAACTTAAATGTCCCCTGAAAGCTGAATCCTGAAACCTGTTATGCTTCTCCAGATCATTAAGATCTCAGTTCCACTGAGCTATCAGCCCTGCCTCAAGCTGTACCCCGACTCCTGTTGCATTATGGGACTTATTTCAATCTCTGCTCAGTTATAATCCCATTGTCCAAGAGGGAAGTTCATTCCAGGACATGACCTCTGTGCCCTCGGTGCTTGCTTTGACACTCATTCCACAGGTCGTACTTTGTTGTTGCCGTATATTGTTCGAAGTGTTTTCTCTCTTTCACTGAAACTCTTATCAGACGATTTGGAAACAAGCTAAAGAGTGAAACATGGCGTTGTGATGACGCGTCTCAAATGGACCAAAGAAAAGCCTTGACACAGTAAAGGTTGCTTTACATGATTGAGAAAAAGAACATTGGCCAGAAATTGTGGTGATTTCCATCCATCCAACCTTTTGGTGACCCAGGCTGGGCTGATACTGGTTGATGGCGAGTCCAATGACCAACCATTTTCACCAAGTGAGAGAACTTAAGCACCATTTCTGCAATTATACTTATCCACAGCAATGGGCCTTAAAAACCACATGAGATTATCATCCACATGCTAGTTTAACAGGAAGTAGGTTTAGTACGAGGTGGTGCGGACTTTATTGCCCAAACAAAGGGCGTAGCTTTGACTTTGACATTGGTAAGGACATAAAAGGTTGGGTTTTTTTTGCACTTTGAGAGGCATTCAATTGCAATATAATGTTATGGGTGGATAGAAAATCTGAATAAGCAGAATATTTTAAAAGCTGTGATTGCAAACATAATGATAAACCATTGGTACCCAGTACATCATCACTCAAACCCAACTCCCAAACTCCCAACTCAAACCTGCTGCTCTTTCTTAACTGCCAGGCAGCTTTGATTCAATCACCTGAGAAAAAATAACACACTCATGCATGCTAAGGAGGTGTGTTTGTTCCTTAGCAACTGTTACTGTCACCATTATTAATGATTAGATTAGCATTTGAGAAAATAATTTCTTTTTGACTTAAACTGACTCACCCTAAAATAAGTCCTGATGTCCTCCTTTCTTTTCTTTGTTCCTGAACTTCTGACTGAAGACGCACCCACCGTTACCACTGCTCTCCGGCCCTAGCTAGCACTTGAGTGACAGCTGTGACAGCCAATCACGTTAGCAAGAAACGATCGAGAAGCAGCTGTCAGAAAAGTTTAAATGGGCTGTAACTTATAATGCTGGACTTATAGCAGATAGAGAGTAGTTAGCCACTGATATGTCGGACGTTTGTCCCACAGAAAATGACAGGGACAAGTCAGGACTTGCTGGACATTGGTAGGGACATTACATTCCTCCCCTTTTCTACACTCATGGTTCAAACTAAATTTATACACTGGAGTTCTAGTGAAATTGTGCCTCTTGTCCACTTCTGTCTATTATGAGTCATACCATGTTCAAGTATTGTAGACATGAGGCGTCAACATAAAAGTAGTGTATATCGGTGAGGATGCAGCTGGAGGTGGCGTCTGTCTTATTAGTTTAACTTAGAACTGAAGTAGCCTTTCTAGTTCAACATACATGTAACGCGATGAGACAACAGATGACTGGCTTGTTAACGCATCAAAAGCGAAGCGATATTGGACGGGCCAGCCTAATGACTGACTTCCAGAATGGACTTTTCTCCCGTAACACGTTCACTTGTCGCACTTTGACAGCATCCTCAAACTTTGGTTCTTCTTCCGGACACTTGGATGGGTTTGTCGCTGCAGGCGGCGTGAAGAAGTAAACGGCCTGAGCCACTGGAGGTCGGTGGCTTCGTTTTGCCCGCAGCGCCTTAAAAGGCCATTGGATGGATGGCAGGCTTTGTCATACATGCTGGCAGGTTTTTTGTGACGGCTGCTTTTCTTGATGTTGTTTTTTCCTCGCTGTGGCCTTTCCTCCATGCCAGTGTCAGACCTCTCAATGGCTTTTTTAAGCCTCCTGTCGCCTGAAGTGATGCTGCATCTTCTTCCATCGCTTTATCGTGACAGTGGGAAGAGCCAGACGGAATAAAAACAGCCTCATCTTTTTGGCATTGGCGCTTACCTTTGAGTTGATGTAGCACACCTACATTGATTATTAATCGATTAGTGTAAAGAGCAGAATGAATATTACTACATATATGCACATGTTCTGGATGTTTTCTATAGTTTTACCACCAGAACTCTGATTGTGAATGAGCAGCTCTCTGCTGAGCTTCCTGCCAGAAACTGATTTGGGTTGTTGGTTTAAATCCAGCACAGATGCCTGGTTAACTACGGTCTAATTTGCTGCTATATTTCATCCATCTGGCTTTTTAATAGTCGATCCACTGTCTTTCAACAATACTAATAGTGTTAAAAAAAAAAACTTTTTGAGGAGATTGAGACGTAATCAGAGAAGATTTTAGGATTAAAAAGTAATGAAAGTAAACCCCATGACGTGGTTGGTTTGGCACACGTGTCAGCGTCTTGCAGGGTAGTGAACGAGGTGTGTGAACATGTTGGCTGTGTGTGTGTGCTGCAGCCAACACACAGCGGCGTCTTGGCCACAGTCCTATAATAATGTCATCCTACATTTGATTGTGCTTCCTGCGTGCTGACAGCCTCAGAGCTCTGCACCGTCACTGACGAGACTAAAAATATTATCATCCACCAGTCAAGAGGACCGATGTTTCTGGTGTCTATCATTCAGACAGGTCATTTAGTTGGTTATGTAATTTGACATTGAGTCCTATGCTGCAGCTTGAGCTCCCACACAGCAACCGAGTGTTTCTGTGAATCAGATATTCATTCTCTATAATTGAAATGGATGGAGTAATTCTGCTGTGGCCTTCCCTCAGGTTGGTGTGTGTATGCCAGAGGATGGGGAGGAGAAGGAGGGTGTCAGTTTTGGTTGTGTCGGAATAGATGCGAATCATTCTCTAAGGGTTGAAATAGGGGTATCATTGCTTGCATCCCTGGGTTTTTTTTGCTGAAAAACCTCGATTCTCTGGCCGCGTTATTAATCAAGTGCTCTTGTCTGGGCTTTGAACCACGCCCCAAGGGTCTGCAGCAGCACTCTGCAGCACCACCCATCCTCCTATTTACAAAAATAAAAAAACAAAGGGATTCCTATACAGACACATCCTCAATGTGCTACCTGCATGGAAGAAACAACCTGAAAGAAAGTTGCTGAAACATTTTTCATGTTGGATTCTGTCAGCATCATATTTTCAGCACACATAAGCAAAGCGTGGCAGCGCCTTTCACTGTAACCTTGACATAAACTGTTGACGCTTGGATATCTGGCAGCCCAAGCCAAGAGGTTAACACACTTTGGGAATTGTGTGTTTGTGCGTGTTCATGCTTTCTGCCTACTATAACACGATTAGCCGAAGGCTTAGCCGTCGCTTTTCCTCCCCCTCCCCTCTGTGACCTCAGAAAAAAAAAAAATTTAAGTGTGGACTCGGTGTTGAGATGGTTGTTTGGGCTAAATGACCAGAGTGGCTGCGAGTGTTGAGATCTGGATCAAATTGTGGGATTAGGGATTAGACCTGTAGTTTGCATTGCATAACACTGGGCTTGTTTTGTATTGCTTTAGTCAGAAAAGCAGCGAGCTGAAGAGAACATTTTTTATATCAGTAACTTTGGCTGCTGTCAGTCTTTTAAAGGCTGAGGCTGCTATTTTCGAGGGGAAACTGCTGAGTCATTGTGTCTTTTCAATATTCATTTAACTCCACTTGTAAAGCTGGCAGGAGGTTATGTTCACCGCCTTTCTCTTTCTCTCGATGCCTTCCTCTTTCTTTAAGGATGACAAGATATTGAAGAAAGTTGCAGAAATTTAACAACTCAGTCAAGGTCGACTCGCTTTGTGTTCATTTTTTTGGAGGGAATATGTTGTCATTGGTTAATTTTTTAGGCCAAATTAAACAGCTTAAATAATCACAGGGTGTTATAATCATTTGGCTTTCTTTCCTCACAGAGAAGGGAGGAAAATGTCATACATTTGTCATATAACACCGGGTTACACTGCCTTAACATGGTTTGGAACGTGATGCATTGGAGACCTTTTTCACCACTGCACCACTAAACATACATGTAGCAGAGCAGCAGTGTTATTGGATATGTTGGGCGGTGAAAATGGACGGAAAGTGACGGAAAAAGAGGATCCGCATCAGTTGTCTGGAGATAATTTGGTTTTTAAAGGTCGAACATGAACCAAACGGCTATTTGCTGCAAAAGCTAAAGTTGTCTCCTGAGGCAGCAACCCGAGCAATTTGCTGCACCACCTTCGCTGCAAATATGCTTTGGAGTACCACGGAAAAATGAAACTAAGATCAACACCCTCCACATGCTCCGGTATGACTGAAGAAGCTGGAGGACACTTGAGTCAGATGTCACTTATACTCTTGTCTACCACAAGAAAAGGAAGCAGTGGCTCAAGATAACCAACAATCCATTTATACAAAGACCTGGTTCTGATAAGTACGGAAGAAGTATACATAGGCCTTCAAAATCCATATAACCTGGAAAGGTACTGTTCTGTACACTACCAGTCAAAAGTGTGGACCTTTGACTTTTCCTTCTCCCCTTTGTTACGGCTATCGTCCTAAAGTTTAAAATAATTTAATTCTCGCTGAGCTCTTTGCAGACAGACAGTTATGTAACATTAATGCCTTCATCGGTCTGTTATCGTGCTGACCTTCATTAAGTCGGACATCGGCCACGTTTCCATTGATGCTCCTCACGGCTTCACGTCTGTGAAACTGAGGGAAAGATTAACTCGGGATGAGATGGGGCAGTAACCCGTCAACCTGTCATTTCACCATGATATTGATGATGTTGCATAGATCAGAATATGGCAGTGATGGATGAAAGCAGCGGAAAATCTCACTCTTCTTACTAAACCGCAGGGTTTAATTAAGCTGCTACGAAGGTGTTATTGTTGTCAACCTGATGAAAAAGGTGATGTTTGCTCAACCTGAGGACATCGTCTTCACACCGCCGCTGCTGTTCGTCAGAGAAGAACCGTCACCAAAATGCACTGCTTTCATAAGCTTGTTAACAGTATTCTCTCATCTGTTGGGCTCAGACAATGTGAAAGAGGCGGAAATTTGAAGAAGTCATGGCAACGACAACGGTAATACAAAGCAGTGCAGTATTTCCACCCATAACTTTATTTTAAGGGAATTCAGTTCAGCTTCTTTTTGTTGTGGTTGTACCAATTCCTGACAGTCCTATCAAAGATACAGTTCAATCCAATTATAATTCATTCCAATTCATTGTAATCCAGATAAAATAAATTTATTATATGAGCCGCATTAGTCCAGTTTGTTCATATAAAGCCAATCCATCAAGGAAACCAGTTTGTGTCTCAAGGTAACACTACACAAGTTTCCAGCTGTTAAACTCGGTGCTTCTGACTCATTTTGATGGGACACTGACATTCATTAAGCACATTCCTGGACCTGCCATTGTCCTACAGCATTGTCTTATTTTTCAGCTTAGAGCAGGGCTACTCAGTAGGACCGCAGTCCAGTATCCCTGCTCCAACACACCTGACTCACATTAAATGGATGCAACAACCTATGAAGTTCTGCACGATGACTCCTTCACAGATACATGTGTTAGTCAGGTTCTCAAGGGCCAGTGTCCTGCAGGTTTTAGATGCTTCCCTGCTCCAACACACCTGGTTTAGATTACATGGATCCTAGTTCTGCACAATGAGCCATTATTTAGTGTCAGGTATGTTGTAGGAGGGATACAATGAAAACCTGCAGGACTGCTGCCCTCGTAAACAATTATTTACAAAAAGAAAAACTGTCCCGGGGCCATATTGGACTGTTTTATTTTCATTGAAATGTTGAACTTTAACATGCAAAGAAATTAAGGGAGCAACAGCGTATCGGCCCCAAATATCAGCTCCAGAAAATCGGCATCCTGTATCGGATAAGGCAGGGGGGGGGGGGGGGGGGGGAGTCCTCCTGACTACTCTGAACTATTTTCAGGTTTAGATAAAATGCTTTGTGAAATACTGTTCGTCAAAAAATGTAGGAGTCCTAAATTTAGGGCCGACACGCCCACTTTTTCTAGGAGTTCCTCTTAAATCAGCCGGTTAGGAGCTACTTTTAGCCCTGATATTCTTGGTGAATACGGCCCCTGATTCTTCGTTTGTGGGTTTGTCAAATGCAGGAAATATAGTCTGTACGTCAGCTGATTTCAGGAGAACTCTGTGGAGAGAAAACAATGAGACTCTTGGATGTGAATTCTGTAACATTGCAGTCCTTTTTACAATCACATAAAACTACATGTCACACTGAGGAAAGGGGAAAAAAGCCCCAAAGGCATGATGTGACCTCTTTACAAAAATCTGAGTATTATACCACCATGAAATCAGAACTCATCTCTGGTCTTTTACGGGGAATTAGAAAAGACAGAGGCAAGTAAATAGAAGAAAGTGAGCACAAAAGAGGACGGAGGGTTGGGTAATTCAGCCACTGGTCACCCACAACAACAGCACAACGTTTTTACTGGTTTGTAGAGAGGCGCTGCCTGACATAAGCCTGGAAAAAGCTTCAGGATTAAAGACGCCACAAACTGAGTCGCCCTTTGAAACCTTTACAGTTGTTGGGTAGACTTGACCGTGGGAGAGGATGTTCGCTTCACACCGCTGCTGTGACATCATTTACAGCTCCTTACTCGCTGGAGCTTGGATGGTGCACAACAGAGAGCTGGAAATAAAAGTGAGAGGGAGATTGAGAAAGCCTCACCAAAGAGTTCAGAGCGACCCAAAGCTGGAGGGCTCCGCTGACTGTGGAGGTCACGCTTCATGTTCATTGTGAGCATGATGTCATCCGAATGACATTTCCTTTTTTTTCCCTCGTCTTGCTCTGAAAGCGACAAAAAACCTCCTGAATGTTATCCAAATATTAAATTAACACAAACTAAACATGAGATTGCAATTTTATGGGAGTGGGGGTTGAATAAAACACAGAAAGCTTGATAATAATGATTAAATATACGGTGGGGAGTTGACATTTTTCTTGGGAGTGAAGGCATATACGGGAACGATCATAAACCAGAAGGTTTAATTGATGAAGTTTAAGTGAAACCAATGGGAAAACAATAACAATAGGAAGAGATTTATGGCCGTGTTATGAAAGGACAATTGAATGTTGGGAGAGGAACAAGAAGAAGAAGAAGAAAAATTCTTTTAGTTAATGACTTTTGGACCCTCAGTCTCCCATTTTTACCCCTCTGCCCCCTACTCTGCTCTGCAATCTATTCTTATTCTCCATCTCAGAGCAGAAACGTAATGATTCTTGTCTGCTGGGGACCCAAGCTCTTCTATTTTTCATCTTTCCCTCCATTTCATCCTCATTCTTTTTCTGCATTATTGCTAGTTTTCCTGTAACATCTGACAGCAGGAGAAGACGAGCATCAGGTTTGTCTTAACTCTTTCAGGAACATCCCTCGGGGGCGGATACAGGAGCTTGAAATGATGATTTATAGTGCATTGTGTTGGAAGAGAAGCAATACCAGCTCTATATGTCAGCTTTGGTTTGCAGGTCTTAGGCTGCAGGAACATATATTTCTAAATAAAAACTAGAAATTACAGCATCTTTTGTGGCTCTAGTGGGAGCTGATAGGAGAATCTAACACCACAGTCACTGACAGGCCTCTTATAAATGTAAGCAGGACAAAGGATTACACGGAAATATGCTTCATGTATTATGGATGGGTTTTTTTTCTATCTGTCTCTTATCAAAAGAACAATGCAATGAAACAAATAGCTCTTTAATCCAAGAGGAGAATTATAATCAAGAAGGTTAGAGGCAAAAATCTAAATGTTATGCTGTATTGTGCGATCTCATGCACAGATAAATGTGCAAGTCGGGCTCTTCCACTTCAGTTCTGCAGGTTTTAGATGCTTCCCTGCTCCAACACACCTGATTCAAATTAAATGGATCCTAAAGGTCGTTGTCAAGTTCTGCACAATGTGCCCATTCATTTGTGTTGTGTTGAAGCAGGGGAACATCAAGAACTGGAGTTGAGCCCTAATGAAGCTTATAAGATTCTTCTTCAAGTAACTTAACGTCTTCATCATGAGGCATGCTTTTTCTGACTTCTGTATGAAGTGACATATCCAAAGGAAATGAAGTATATCATCACAACTTCAGGGCTGTATGTATAAAAGAAAGCTGAGACGTGGGAGATTACCACAGAAGTGTTGGAGTAAATTTACCTGAAACACAGCCCAATTCAAAGTAAAGTCATGTCTGATGAAGAATAATAGAGGTTAATAAAGTGAACCTCAGTAGTTTTTACAGATGTTTTAATGGAGGTGTTACACAGGTAAATATCTCAGGAACTCATCGGCCGATTTTGATTGACAGCTCCATCAGTCATTAGTCAGGAAATTACGGGATGGCTCCTAAATGCTCCTCAGAAACACCATGAGGATCCAGGGAAGTGGAGCCTTTTTATAGTGAATATAAACTCCCATCATCTTCATGGAAACTACCAATGATTTCACTACTTTTGACCACAAAAAAACAAAACGAAGACCCGATTCATGATCTTGTTTGCTACTTTTTGGCTGCTGGCTCACACAGTGATGAACCACACATGTTTGTAATCAGCAGAGTCTCTGCTTCCATGTGACACCCTGTGACAGAGTGGACAGGGCTGTTGTTACATTCCTGTTTAATGTTTGGGGTTTGAGCTGTTTCGTTGGGATGGAGATGCTCGGTGAGTTTCTACCTGGGATTTGGGTCTGCTGCATGTTATGACTGCTGCTTCCCGGTGTGTGCAAAGATCCTTTGTTCTGCACGTGTCTCATGCTGCGAAGTGCGGTTTGTCAGCCTCAGGAAGCTGCAGGGCAATGCTGGCTCCAGGAATGAGGATAATGAATGTGAGCGTATCATTGTTCCTCTGTATTTTATTCACTTTATTCTCTGGTTCCTACAACCTTTTTTTATCCTCTTTTTTTCCCTTATCTTTACTGTTATTATCTGCTCTGGACAAAGAACTCTCCTTGTCTCTATTTAAAAGCATGAGAGGGGATTGATTTATTGGGTGAAGCATGTGTGAATCCACAGACAGGTGCAGCTTGTTAATACTGGCCTTCTTGCTATTGATCACGAACCAACACAGGATTTGGCAGCAGATTGTTTCCACGCTGAACGGTGAACTGGGAACATCATACCTGCTGCATGCTTTACTTTTCCATGTCATCCCTTCTAGTTAGTTCTTCTGAGGTCAGCTTCAGAGTATCTGTGAGGTTTTAACATCACTATGCTTGTTGCTGAGATTCTCAACACTGCTGCTTGGGAATTTCTGCCAAAACATTCTTACAAGTGTAAAAAGACTCCCATGGTGACGAGCAGACTCCCCCCCCCCGAACCACCGCTCGATCTTTATTGAAGCATGGTAGTGTCTGTCCTCATCCACCACTGCTCCTGTTGAACAGCGGCATCAAAGACGTTGCCCTCTGCTGAGCCATCTGCTGCCTCGCCATGCTCAAGTCTGGAGCAAAATCCTCCACGTCACCTCCAGCATCAACAGACTTCCCCAGCCGAATCCTGTCGAGGTGTTTAATAAAGCTCTCCCGTCTGGAGAACAACACAAAACTGCATGATCTAGTAAAAAAAAAAAAAAAAAAAAAAAAAAGCTGATTTATTCTGCCGCCATGTTCCCAGACAAGATGTCTGACATCACATGTCTTCATCCAGACCTTTCAGTGGCCAGTATCACCGGTCAATCTGCACATTAAAAATTAGGAATGGCTCAGAAGACATCGTGCCTTTGCATGTCAGGTCCAATAAATATTCCTTCCACAAATAACACATCTAATCATCTTAAATGCTGACTGAAACCATTTACGCCGACATTTACAATTATACAAGGATAAATTAAATAAAGCAAAGAATAATGTGGAAAAATTAAGAAAAAAATGAATTGGATATTAAACAATAAGACATTTAATTTAGAAGTACCTTTCTGGTCACTCTAGGACACCGTACAATAAAACAGAAACAAGCAGAGATGATGAAAACTTAATTATGAAAATCTATGTTAATTAGAATATAGAAATAAATATGAAAATAAATACATCAATAATGGCAACAAAAAAAATCAATGACAAAATTAATTAGATAAAAATGTTTTTTGTTATTTTATTTTTTTTAAAGTAAAGCTTTAAAAGTAAAACTAGAGGCGGTTTGTGAAAAATCAAGGGGTTAAGAACTAACTTCACATCTCTTTTTGCCCCGTAAACACAAAGGCCTTCAGTTTGCCTTTTTAACCCTTTAAAACGCAGAGACAAAATAGGGAGAAAAGTTGTTATTTTTTATATAAAGTCTTTATTTGGAACCTTTTAATAAAATGCAAAAAAGATTATTCACAAAAATAATCTTTATATATTTTACATTTATTAACATGTGATATGTTAAAATTATTGTAGCGTAGTCTTCTGCCCCCTAGTGGACGAGTAGAAGATTGCGTACAACAGGGTTTTGTGATGCAAAATGTCCCAGAAACACTGGATTAATGAGAATTAGAGCAGATAGATGAACAAGAACTTACTCTGTTCTGAGTTTTTATTTAGATTTGACTGACAGCTGCCTTTTCTTTTACTTTATTCATGATCAGCTGCAACAAAATCTCCTCTTGAGAGATTTTAGTTCAATCCCAGCATGTCTGCATGTCAACATCTCTGTTTTTGCCCAGACTTGGTAACTTTTTACTTTCCACACATAGTTTCAGTTTTTTTTCTCTTCGGACACATTAGTATTCATGTCACTGCGACCATCTGTATCTCTCACATGGCACGTACACACAGATACAGCAAGACCAGCGAGGAGGAAGGAAGCGCGTTGACAGGACAATGGACAGAAGGAAAGTGTCTTGTCGTCTCTTTGTCGCTCTTCAGGCTTCAGTGAACTGAGAATGTGAGATGGATGAAAAGCAGGAAGAACATGTAACGACAACAATAACTGGATCTGGAGCAGATTCTGGTTACGTCTCCATTTAGTTGATGAATATTTCTATTTGTTATCCAATAAATGACACGAGAGAAAAAATACATGAAAACAATTCATCTAAAGTCAGTAAATTGTGAGATGCACTGATTCAAACTGGACAGGAAGACACAGATACTCTCCAAACACAATGCATAAGACTTAGAGAGTTGCATTAAATTTATATTAACTCTTCAAGATAAGCAATGATATTTCACCTCCAACACTTCGAACGTTTTTTAGATTAACATCTGAACCGATGAGCAAAAAAACAGGGTCAATATCCAGGAGGTAACGTCCCACACCCAGAATAAAAACAGCATTAAAAATAATAATTTTCTTCATTTAAGACAATAACAGAACGAGACAGAACGAAAAACATCACAACATGGGGGGGGGAAACATCTGTTAAAAAAAGAAATGTTGAAAATTTAATTGTTTCCCTTTACCAGGAAAAATAAATGTCTCCATCTGTAAAATCAGACTTTACAACGGGGTGAAATTCACACCTACTTTTATTGCTACTATTATTTTTATGTCATTGAAATTTTTTTATTGCGTTTTTAACTAGAAACATTTTTAGAATAAATCAACATAAATAAGAAAATATGCGTTACTGCGTTAAGGAGTTCACTTTGACAGGCCTAGTAAATACACGATGAAATGTCATGGATCTAAATCTCCGACAACGTTTGAGTTTTTTATAGAGTTTAAAAACCAGTTAAAACAAGTATATGGAAGAGAAATAAACCTTTCAATGAATTCATGTTTCCACTTCAGAGTGGAGAGTCTGTGGTTCTGATGGTCCAGTCGCTGATGATTCAGCGTTGTATCTTACAGAAAACCTTCTCCCCATCACAGAGAGGGAGAAAAACCAACGAACCCACAGGATAACCGAGCAGCTGCTTCCTGGCTTTCATCTACTTTACAACCACATCATTTCCCAACTTCTCCCTCATGACTCTGCTTGTTATTTCACTTTTTCCTAACTTGTCTCTGCAGGTCGACTTCTTTTCTGCTCTCTCTCTCCGTTACTTATTCATCCCCCCATCTCTTGTCTCCATATTTTGCCTTTCTCACCTGTAAGTGGTCCGATGGCTCCTGCATACGAAGTTTCGTGTTTGTAACGAGCTTGAGAGGACTAAGAGCTTTGCTGAGGGTCTCTGCTGTGCATCCTAATGATTTATTGAGCTCCTCTACAGAGACGTAGACGACTGAGTTGGATTTGTTCGGAGGTTTGGGTAATGACTGGGCTGAAATTATGGTCCGTGTGTGTCTTACCTCCTGCTATGAGGCTAATCACTATAGATGAGCAGAACTGCAGACGTTTCATCAGGGTCCATAATCACTCCTCTCACCATCTGCCTGCTAAATCATTTATTCAGCTTCCAACAGAACTTTTAACTTCCACTGTTTTTATTTCCTTTTCCTCTTCTCGGTTTGTATTTGAGGTCCATGTCTGGGGCCTTTTTTATGCTTTTTAAGGTCAAAAACAAGCTCTCAGCATTCAAAGAACTTTTTGTTCATTAGTTGTGTTTTACTCTTCACCTCTCGTGGGATTTCTCATGGATTTTTTAAATCTGTGTTTAATCTTTTCTTGTGTGTTTTTTCCAGGGAGCATAAAAGGAGCAACGATAGTGGACGCTCTGGACACCCTCTACATTATGGAAATGTTCGAGGAGTTTGATGCTGCTACTGACTGGGTGGAGAAGAACCTTGACTTCAACGTGGTAAGGAATCTGTGGGTTTGGGAGAGAAAGACTGAGGAGAAGGTCCTGGAACAAGCGGCCATTTGGCTTCATTTGTTGAACGAAAAGGGGAAAAAAAGTTTTCTGTTAGTCAACGACCTACAGTCATAAGAAAATTCTGTTTCTTATTTTGCTTAATGTTGCTTTTTAAACCAAAGTGTAGACTTATCCTCAAACATTTTGATGGCTGTGATCGAGCTGCTGGAGGGAAATACCTCCTACAAACCCTCAGCACCTTCTTAGTAGTTCCTAGTAGCAGGTTAGACACATCCCCACAGCCTCACACCACCAGCAGCCTGAGACACAGGGTGTGTCTCAATCAGCGCACTTTCGAACACTAAATGTAAGTGCATGGTGCGTTCACAGGGACATTTAAGCAAGAATTCAGTGCACTGAAAGTACCCAGATTCTGCCCTAAAAACGGCCAAAATTCCCACTAAACAGACGGCATATTGCCGACGTAGAGGAAGGGGCGGGACTTAGAGCGACTCAGCAGTTAGGACAGTGAATGTTAGCAGTTTTTAGCCGGTTTAGCAGATGTAAATAGGTTATACGTGCTACAAGTGATTAATGTTCTAGCTTGTGTACATTTATGTGGTGGATATTTTTGGCGAGCTGGAGAATCGCGGTCAAATGCCAGTCCGTCACTACCGGTAAGTCCAAAACATCAGTGATCCATTTAGGTCAACACTTATCCACCAAAGTGTGCACTACAGAAGCACCGTAGTGCTCAGTAGTAGTGTATTACTGTAGTAGTAGTAGTGTTGCTCAGTGCGTATTACATTCCAGAGAACTTATGTATTCAGACACACTCATAGATCCAAGGAAGGATGGATCCATGCTTTCATGATCTGAGCCTAGCATCTGAATGTGGAGCTGAAACAGAGACTCATCAGACCAGGCAACGTTTCTCCATCTTCTATTGTCCAGTTCTGGTGAGTCTGTGTGAATTGTAGCCTCAGTTTCCTGTTCTTAGCTGACATGCTAGCAATATTTTTTCCCAGTACACTTAATTTAGCTTCAATTAAAAATGATTAACCCGTAATGTTTTCTGATATCTGGTCGTTATATAAAAAAACATGACAAGTACGTAATATTTCATGCATGAATATGTCCTTGATGACTCAAGATAAAACCTAATGTAATTCTCTTGTGCACTGAAGATGTCAGGAACAATGATCCACGCTTTGAAGAGTTCTCCTATTAATAGATCAGGAGTCACTTTGGAGTTTTTCCAACCAAACCAGTCTTGAATCAGATCCAGTTCCTAACTTACTGGCTCATGTCCTGAAAACTGGTGCCACAGCCGCTCCGACCCTAATGACGAGTCCAGAGCAAATAATCCGGGTCAAGGAGCTGAAATTGTTGAGACCCAGTTTTAAACATTTAAAGCATCAGGAGAGAACAATAATAAACAAAAGTACGTTCTGTTCGGATAACTTGGAAAATCAGTTTTTCACAAACAGCTGCAAACCTTTACGTTTACAAACAGCTGCAAACCTTTACGTTTACAAACAGCTGCAAACCTTTACGTTTACAAACAGCTGCAAACCTTTACGTT
>JAOXYM010000024.1:21403883-21424223 GCA_028567055.1 Leptatherina wallacei
CTCTCTCTCTCTCTCTCTCTCTCTCTCTCTCTCTCTCTCTCTCTCTCTCTCTCTCTCTCTCTCTCTCTCTCTCCTGGGTTAATGATGATGTCACAGTTACATCACACCAAATCAATCTTAATTAGCGTGATTAGTCAACCTAAAAAAATCCCTTAAAATCTCCATTAATCCTCATTAATGGTGACATTTTTTTTCTAAAATAAACATATTTCCATTTAAACTTGTAATAAAGTAAGAAAGCAGGTAGTTTGGTCAAGAGGAGTCAAATCAAGTGGATAGAATTATATGACGTAGAACCTGAAAATTCCCGACAGTTGAAGGATTTTTGGCTCAAAGGAAAAACAAATAGAGAAAAAATGAGAGAAAAAGGATCCAGGAACTGTTCACAAACTGAGAGAACTGAATAGTAACAAAAGCATGAAGCTAAATGTCAGAGCAGAGCGTCCTCATGAGGAAATGTGTCACATGGAAAACATCGGCTTTAAGACTATCTGAGCTGATTATCCTCTTATCAGGTGGGAAACAGTGGAGGCGCACCGTCTCCTCGTCTGTTCTCAGCTCCATTTCTTTTTCCGAGACTCACTCATTTCACGGCCCTCTGTATTTCATCGCAGCTCTGAGAGGTGTCCCTCCGTCAGCTCCGGGTCAGGGTCCCCTGAAGGATAGGGGAGGTAGATAAATGGCTGACTGGTGGCCTTGCAGGACCGAGGGCTTTAGATGGAGAAGATGACTGACTGTTGATGTGGAGCTAAATGAAAGTCGTCATGGTGCTGAAAGAATGCTGGATGGTGCTGAGGGGGTACAACTACATCAATGTCGGCTGGTCTCAGTAACAGATTAATACGAGATGGAAAAGAATGACCCAAGTTTTTACAGGCGGAGCCCTGAAATCCATTAAACATTAAAACACACTGAATTTTTTAGATCAGATCTTACTGTAGAAAATATTCAGCTTTTTGTCGTCGTCTGAATTTAAAATGAGATTTAATTAGAGTGGGAGGCCCGGTCAACATTAGATCCAGTCAGCGTATTCAATAATGAAGAAGTAAAATATTGACATTTGGTTTCTGGTTTATGACGCTGCATAAATCAAACTAGTCCAACGTAATCGGAGCAGGTGACCTCCGTTAAGGTTTAGCTTTGTTTCTTTTTGGGAGTTGAGTAATTGAATATTTACCTTATGAATCAGCTCTTCTGGACTTCCACATTGCTCTTCAGCTCCTTGTCCTCTTGTTTTCCCTTACTGGTGACGAGGCCTCGTCCATGAGCTGATACAGAGACCGTGAATTAACACAGCGAAAGAAGAACGTGGGTGTTTGCTTCATAATTTTGGTCTCAGATTCAGAATCATATCAGGATTTTTATTAATATTATTTTTATCGTTATCAAGGCTGAAAAGGGTGAAATGTAGAAAATGTTAATAGAGGTCTAGGTCTATTAGAATGAAATGAAAATGATAAGAAACCAAAAAAAAACTCTTAATACTTTATTCATCCCAGCAGGAAGTTGCAAGGACATGTTAGAAATTTGTTTTTCTGAGGTTTCGAATGGAAGAAGTCAAGCACCACAAGATGATGGCTATCATGCATTTGCAAGTTTAACTCCAAAGCCTTTCTGTGCAGTTAAACTTTTAGTTTGTGTATAAACACATAAAAGTGCTAAACACCAGGTTCCAGAAATAATTTAAGAGTACTGTGAATATTTGAAGTGAAGTACTTATCTCTATTTCAGATTCAGAAGCCGTGTGTTTACTCTGCAGCACACTCTTAGAGTCGCATCAAACCGAGAGCACATCACCACTTTCATCTCTGATCCAAACTAGTGACATTTCAGGCATTGTATTTTTATTTTTAGGGGATCTGCAGCTGTGGAAAATGGCATCAGAGCACATTGTGCCAGCAAAAGTTTCTGGAAGACTTTTTTCCTGCAGGATGATGAATGAGGAGTCGGCGAAAAAGTATAAAAAGAGAGCCGACTTGCAGTCTGTCCCTGTTGGTTGTAGCCTGGCTCAGACTCAGAAAATCTGGCCCTTTGATGAAAATTTGATCAGTAAAGTACAGCTGGTACTGGCTGTGTGCACCCTGCTGGCAGGCTTTTAACGTCCCTGCCTGCATCCAGGTCGCAGCGTGCAACCTCATCCACGGAAGAAAGGAAGCAGTGAAGGATGGTAGGAAGCGAGCGGAGAGCGTACGGAGAGCCGGACTAAATAACAGGCTTCCAGTCATTCTGCTAATCAGAGCTAAGTGCTTCAAGGAGGGAAGGACAGGCAGAGGACGGACTGCAGAGAGAATGAAAGCCAGTAACCCAGAAAGAGACAGAAAAGGTAAAGGAAGCAGTGCATGAATGGAGATATTGTGTGAAGGAACACACCTGTAAGGGGTGTTGATGTCTGGAAGCAATGAATTAATGAGAAGCACTGATGGGGAAAGTTTGCAGTTCTAGGAAAAAGACAACGGAGAGCTGCAGGCTGTCCTTCGAAATCCACGTAGAACAGAAAGGAAATATTTGAATGATAAAATGTATTATTTGAATTATGTTGTCTATTAATCAACTAATCCCCATTTGTTTCGGTTGTTTCTGACATAGAAACCAGATTAAAGCAGAGGCGTGATCCGTTGGTGTCTTATTGACCTTTAAAGGCAGAGATGTCAAAGAGTAATCACAGCTAAGCACCAGTGACATTCATCTAATGCTGCATCTACACCACAACAGTGTGTCAAAGGGTTTAGAAACGTGGTAAAACAAGCATGTTAAGTCCTTCCTCATTGCCAGTAATGGCGTGTTTAACCTTGTTGCACTGGCAGCTACAATGTATTCAGAGCCGGTCCAGTAACTACTGCTGTTCCCTTCAAGGCCGATTTACTGTAAGTTCCCCACAAAAGACAAACACGGAGCATTTCGTTCGTCTTTACGTGCATTATTTGGTCTGTTTTTGGGGCCCTTGTGGTTGCTCTTCCTGACAGAGCAGAGTAGTACCGCCAGAAACCATGTGGTGGCGGTGTTGAGCAGCAAAGAAATGAAGAAGAAGAAATATTGAATGCCCGTGCTGTCTCTTTTTTGATGGGTGTGTCTCAATCAGAGCATTGGCGCACTTTCGAGCACTACATTTAAGTGCATAGTGCGTTCACAAGCAGATTTAAGCAAAAAAGTACCCGGATGCTGCCCTAAAAACGGCCAAAAATCTAGTGTAGAACAATGCACACTACTCGCACTAAACTGATGCCATATTGCTGACGTAGAGGAAGGGGTGGGACTTATACAGACGTAGTACATTTAGGACAGAAATATTAGCAGTTTTTAGCCGGTTTAGACGTAAATAAGTTATATGTGCTACAAATTATTAATGTTATGGTTTGCGGACGTTTATTTGGCAGATATTTTTGGCAAGGTGGAGAGTCGCGGTTAAACCGGTAAGTGCAAAACTTCAGGTCTCCATTTGGGTCAACATTTATCAACATTTATGATAAAAACCAGAAATTATGGTGATAAATCTTTTAGTCCATATTGCCCATATCCCTACTTGAGTCTACTTTGTCTAATTTAAGGAAAAAGTGACAAAATCTTTTTTTTGTTTTATGCCTGAAAATCTCTGAAAAGTACCTTTTCTTTACAAAAATGCATTCTGAATTGAGCTAATTAGTCATAGCCATTAAACTCTTAAAAGACATTCTTGTTTGTAGTTGTAAAGATTTCTCTTCATATCTAATCTAATCTATAAAGCAATAAATAGCCGGGACAAAGATGCCCAGCTGATGGATTTTAGTACAAGGAAGAGAATAAATTTGAAACAAATCAGGCAATCGTGGTCTTTTATTAAATAAAATGAAACATTTATTTGTCTTGTTAACCTATAGATAAATAAATAAATGAGCATTTGTGACCAAGTGCTGTTAGTTTGGGGAAGCAGCAGCTGCCTCTCCATCCTCGGGAACCTCGGTACAAATCTGACTGATTGGCCTTGGCGTCGCCGGGCTGCTTTGTGGATCTCCGCTCCATGAGCAACACAAGGCTTTGACTCATTTCCTGAAAGGTTTTATTGTTGCTGATTGATCAGATGGCTGGAGAAGCTGGGCAGGCCGGCTTAGGAGATCTCAACACGTCGTTGCCAATCCCGCCCTTAATTTATTAGACTCCATTAAGGTAACTTTTAGCAAGCACGCTCTGCAGTACTAAAAGCTCTTTTAGTTTCACACTCATCCTTTATTATCCAATCACACGATTAATTACTACTGTCTGCCCAACAGGCCGACGCCTGTGTGTGTTTCTGCTATTTTCAGCTGAATTTGAAAGCTTTAGGAGATTTACTGTATTTCTCTGTAATCATGGCCAAGTATCATCGACTTGTCTGAGATTCCTCTTCAAGATGTCCTTTCAGCTGCCAGCATTCAGACACAAAGCAACACCGAGCCGTTCTCCCAGCTCATCGATCAAGACATGAAAACCCAAAGTGCAGACGGCAACAGGCCCGCGGACGAGTCGCCGAATCGTCAGTCCCATGTGTCTCGCAGCCAAATGGAAAATTAGATTTAGTGGATTCGGAAAGTTTAATGAACAGAGATGCTTGATCAGAAATGTCAGCCGAGTGTTCGGCTCCTCAGCAACAAGAATCTTTTAGCCCTGTGCGGACCCATGCCAGCCTCGGGCCTACAGCAATCCCAGGACTCACTAAACTGGATTCATCTGAAAAACCAAAAAGCTGGGATCACCCATGTGAGGCTGTGTGGACAGAAAAGCTGTTTAGTATTTATTGTCCCCACAAACATAAACAAGTAATATGCTTTTGGCCATCTGAGTGTGTATCGTTGAAGTTTGACTCATAACTCTGCATTTATTGTTAGCCCTGGGCTAATTCATCATAAACAGTAAATAATGTTATCTCGGGTTAGCGATGCGGTCTGTAGTTTGTAGTGTACGGATCAGAAACTGTGTAAAACATCTTAAATTGACATTAAACCAAACACAATTGCATTAACTCTGCTTCACTCCACCAACCAACACACAAAGCAATATATCTTGGCGTATTGTTTTAGGTAATAACACAATAATCTTGGAGGTAATATAAAAATGTATCACACTGTAATCGGGCAGACACAAAATGCATCGAATCTAGATTAAGATATGCTGAAAACACTAAAGTTTTGTCCATAAAACCACATCCTCAGGCTGGTGGAAGAAAAGAAGAAGTGAGGCAGCAGGAAGGCGAGAGGAGGAGGAAGAAGAGGCAGGCATGAAACTGAAGGATAGTAACAGTCGTATATACAAAGATTCAGACCTGGAAGATTGAGCTGAACTTACTGTGGATACCTGCAGGCAGCAATGTGCACTCGAGGAGGTGACCAAGGCAATCTGTATTGATAGACCACCTCCTCCTGAGAGTGTAGTGTCCAATCAGACACCCATTGAAAGTTGTGCACACACACACACACGACCACCGATCTGTGTTTACCGTCCCACATCAGCGTGCTGCGACCAAACTGAGGGAGGATAAACAGCTTGACATTTCACTCCGTCTGCAGTGTTTTATTGTTGTTGTGGGACGAGCAAGGCACTTAAACATGCAGGTCTGATTTCTGCCGGGACCTGCCACGCTAAAAATACACGCAACCTCCGCCGGCTTACACCAACTTAACTTAAAAGCATCCAGCAACATATATGCTGAACATATTTCCCTGCAGAAACCTTAATGTGTCTGTTTGTCTGAGTCTTTATGCAAATACAGCAAGTTTGAGCCAGTTTATTATTCGGCATTTTCCATATTCAAGCTTTCTCGTACTTTTATTTTTTATTTCTTTTATTGTGGGTCATTAAACATGCATCTCAGGTGAACTGTTTATCCGATCATGGCCAATGAAGTGTGCAGTACATTTAATCGTACGCATGGCTGGGTAGATTGTATCCAGCTACACAGGGATGCCTAAAACTAAATGGAGGAGTGTAAACAAATCACAGATCAGTGGGAAGTTTGTGTAAAATAAGCAAATTTCACAGCATACAAATGATTATTTGTGCAACTCTTACCCTGCGTAAATTGATTATTTTATTTTTATATTTTTACATGAGATAATTAGGTCTTCAGACTGAACAGATTTGTGCTGCCACTAAGGGAATATTTTTGAATTTGAAGCAATTAGCTGGTTATTTATGCAAGTATGAATATTTCACAAGCAACAAGATTATAAAAGAAAAAAAAAACAGGATGAAATGTGTGCAGATTAAAACCATTTTCATGCACCTCAGAAAACGTCCCCCCACATGTCTTAAAGTTGCTGCCATATTTCATCAGTGCTGTTTGTCAGATTGTTGAATGGTTGGAATCACATCTCACACATTTCCATCATAGGCTTGGACATGGTTGTCCCACATTCCCCATAATTTCCTCCAGAATAACAATTTGACATTTACATTTTATTCCACTCCTCAGTTGTCCAAAACATAGAGTTACGTAAACTAAGAGGTTCCCCCTTTTTTCGACAAATTTGACCCATTTTTTGAGGTCCTTATGAAATAAATGTTGCGTGCTTGTACAAAATGCCACATGAAGACAGTAAAACAGCCCCTTTCTGTACCATGAATTTACAGCTCTTTTAATGAAAAGCCAGCTTTCCGGAGTGGAGAAACATTTTCTGTCTCTTTTGAGATGGTTAGTACTCGATATCCATTGAAGCACATTCTGACTGAGTGAATAATCCAAAAGCTCAGGCTACCACCCACAAAACTGATAGAGAAACGCTTACTCTCAAATAATCACATTTCTCATGTGTACAGACAGTACTGATCTGGCTCAGTCTGTTAAACACCAGAATATATAAAAAAGAGGTTTACGCTTGAGTTGAAACTCACAAAATAATTCCTCCATCACGTATCGGCTCCATAAGCCTCCTGCTTCACTGTTACGTTTGTGGGCGTACGTTTATTATGACAGATACATAGTTAGATGGATATTTTATTCAACTATTTTTGCACTATTATACAAAAAAAAAAAGGTTTGACATTCCAAAAATACAAATTTAACTACAGTTTAACAAAAAAAAGAAAAGTTATACCAGGATATACATGTCTTACATTGTAAACCCAAGTTTATATTTTTTTTAAAAATAAATAAAGTTAAGAAATTGACATACTTAAAAAGTTAAATTGGAAGGAAATGTGTATACCTTTGTTTACACATGTTTGTATTCTTTTTTGTGAATTTTTTCTTAAATATACGCTCTGTGGTGAGAAGGTCCATGTCATTGTATTTGTCCTCAGCAAGAGTTGCAATATGCATCGCTTTAAAAAAACCTTTAAAACTCAAGAATTACACAAACATACATATCAAATAAATAAAGAATGATTGTTGGTGTCTAAATCAATAAATGAAGTGAGCATGAAATAACTTTTTTCATTAAATTCTCCCTACCAAAGTTTTGTCCTCAGTTTATGTCAACTCTGTCAGATTTTTTGATAAACTTCATTTAATGAGGCAAATGCATGGTCAGCTATATCACTGAGGACCCCTTTTGTCTCTCTGGCTGTACTGAATGCAACAGTAACGCACACACTTTGGTGACTTTAAAACTTCTTCAACTTTTAGACAAACAATGTCAATATTCGTCCTGTCACAGCTGGATCATGTCAACACCGTCTCTCCACTTATATTCTCATGTTGTGCTAATATTATATCTGTGAACGTCATGTGAATCAATAGCTCTTCATCACCTCTTTTTCTGTAGGAAAGTATGGCCAGAAAAAGTCAGATGAGGAGAAAAGGAGAAGAAATAGAGAGTAACAAAGAAAGAGAAGAGAAAGATTCAACAGTGACCCAGAGAGGAAACATGACATGCAAGACAGGGAAAGACGAAGCGGGAAGAAGAGAGTTTGTGACAAAAAAGTAATACGAATAAGCGAGATGGGAGATATATATGTATATATGGAAAAAAGGAGTTAAAAATAAAGTGAACAGGAAGGAAATGAACAAGAGGCAACCCAACAGACCACAGTAACCTGCAGAGACGGTCTTAAGATCCCTGATAGCGTTATGTCCTAAGTCGGATTCACTGACATGTAAAACGAGTCAGAGAAAGTTTGTTCACCAGCATTTTGCTGGAAACTTTCATTTTAGGCTTTTTTCCCCTTTTCTTTAAAAAGCAAAGTTAAGTTGACCATGAGGAGACTCAGATTAAAGTCTGATTTAAAAAGTCAGTATCGCCCTCAGCTCTATTTTAACCGAAGCAAAAAGCAGGGGTAAAAAGAGTTTGGACTTCCTACTTCTGAATAGCAGTGAGTGCAGCGTGATTTGTAGCTGCTGGGTGGAGATCAAGATGAAGAGACTAAACTCTTCTTTAAACTGAAGGAGACATTTTCCAACCTCATGGGGTCTTAAACTGCCAGGATCATGGATTGTTTTTGTCTAACGTTACTTAAGGCAGCCAAATATATGCTAAAGATCAGATATTTTTTCTGTTTTTTGTTATAATGTACCCTTTGAGTCTCTGAGTACCTGGTGGTGACAGATACATGCTCTTTCACAGGCAGAGCCCAGCTCATTGACACAAAGCCACCCACAGTGTAACCCCATCTCTGACCTCTTGCTGCACAGGTCAGCTTGACAGCCTGCACCATAGATCACTGACATCTGAGACACACATGCTCATGCAGGGTGATGCAGTGTGATGGGTGGAGCTGATGGACAGCTTCTATCCACCGTCCCCAGGAAATCCATTTCACTCGGAGAGAAAATTGGCTTTGCTTGAGGGGCTGAAAGAGAAAAAACAGCCACTCCATCCTTTTCCCCTTTCGGCCATTTCTGCTGTGCTCAAGTTAAAGCCCCCTCCCCCTTCTGCATTCACGCATGCACCCCCAAGTTGAGGTTATTTACCCACTGTAGAGAATGAATTTTTCCGGATATCTATCTTAATCCCATTTCAGTCTAGTCTAATCTGTGCTGAGGAGGGCGGGTATGGATTTAGATGGAAGGAGGAGGTTTGAGCTCTCAGAGCTGAAGCTGAGCCGTCTGATGAGTCGAATATACTATTTTATTCCATTTCATAACTAATGGAAGTCCATGAACCGACTCCTCATTGTTGGTTTATATCTCTCTGGGTTAGATAATATTTGACACTTGCTGTAATTGGCACATATAAAGATCAGCCAGAATATTAAAACCATGAAAGCAGAGATATGGATCTCAGAATGATTTTTACTAACTTACCTGGTCCTAGTGTTGGGTTGTATTAGTGCATTACAAAACTTTGAAGGAGGAATAGTAGTTATGTTAAAGTTATGGATGGGCATTCTAATAATTCAACTAATCAGACTAATTCATATCGATAAGTCTTGACGCCAACATGATATCATCATTTATCCGTGCCCTCCACCCATAAGTGCTTTTAAGATTTTGTGGGCTCCAGTGGCTTGTGTTGTACAGTATGTAGACAGGAAAGGGGATTCAAACCTGGGCCGGCTGCATAGAGGAGCTGTTGCCTCTGTATATGAGGCTGCTGCTCTACCAGCAGAGCTAAACGCCCTTCAGCTACAACAAAACCAGTCATTTTCTTTAGTGTTGAAGCGCAACATTTCCGTGATGTTTAGTGAGTCCTCATCACGCCGATTAGCTATCTTCATCCCTCATAATGTCCATTTGAATTTGTTGTCCAGGTGAGTGAAATGTTTGTTGCCATTGACAACGTCTGCTTCCGTCTGTTTGACAGAAACGGTGCTGCATTTGAAAACATACCTCTCTTCCTGCCTCAAGCAGAAAAATTAGTTGATTCTGAAAAATAGTAGTCGACTGTGTATGTTGTTCCAACTAATCGACTAATTGATTTGAATATGAAATATGAGAAACCATGTTACACATTACCACTCGGGAAGTAGTATCGATCCGGGTATCGGATCGGTGCGTCTCTGGTTTTATATTTGCTACACGGTCATCTGAATCATACTCAAATTGTGATGTGCTTAAATATTCTCACACCTGGTTATAATACATGATGCTTTCTGGCCGGTAAATAGAAAACTTGATGATTATTTGAGGACTTATATGTAGTAAGTGAGGACAAGAAAGAGATAAAGCCAGAGTTGGACTGACTTTTACTGACTGGCGAGAACTCAGAGAGGAGACTGACACTGAATTAACCATCACTAGGGGGCGCCAAAGTTCGGTAGGGATTGACAAGGGATTTAAGGTTTGAACAATCTGTCATTAGGTTTTAAATCATCCATTTATTAAACTAGTTATAATAGTTGTTCTGGGTCTAATACCAGGCGACAGGTTTTAATTGACAAGCGATGGCAGTCAGGCCATCGTCAGGCCTACGAGGCTTCAGTTTGTCATGTTAAGAGTCTATTAAGGCAGCAACAAAAGTAATGTTCCCATTTCCACTGCTTGTCTTGTTGGTTCAGATAACATTATATACCTTCCATCACCAGAACCAGAAATGATATCAGTATCATGAAGAGAAATGTGCTGAAAGTACTCATCAAATGTTATTAAGAGTGAAGGTCAGCCCGCTGCTTGTCTCTGGGTGATGTGATACAACAAATGTCAGAAAAGCTGCTTTTTTACAGCAACTTTTACCTTGCATGTTGGTAAACCCACTGGTTGATACATAATAACTTAAAGACCTTTGACAAACACATTTTATGAGCACTCTGATGCTGCCACAAGCTGATATTTACCTCTGCAGCTAAGTGGACAAACTACTGCCCATATAAAACATATACTGATGCATTTATCTGTTGTTGTCCAGCTCCTGTAGAGATAATTTACCACATCAGTGATTACGTAAGGCCGTAAAAGAGATCATTAATCGAAAGGGGGGATTGAAATTCTGAACATGTTTATGTTTCACTTTAACACTCGTGGTTTTATAACTTGTGCTTGCTAAATTAAAAATTTCCGACTATGAAATGAAACAAACTCTATAGAATGAATCAGCAGCAGGATGAACAGTAGAATAAACAGTTTAAGATTATAAAGAGAACAGGAGGTAATATTTCTGATACAGAAACTACATTGATTGGAATTGTCTCTACATCATCATCAGTTTTATCCCAGTTAATTCTTACGTCTGTACGGGTAAGAAATGTACATGTTCCACTAGATGTTTGTCGCTTGCTAGCTGGCAGCGACGTTTTAAGAGAGACTTGTGTGAGATATGAGGCGACGTTACTGAATATTATTACCTTGTTTTCGATGTTCTGCCGTCGTTAGTTCATACTACCAGCAGAGTGGTGGTTTCATTAGTTTCACTTGCCTCGACACCTTTTAACATGTAACAGAAGTCACACCTGTTCCGTGTAGTTTAGAGGCCGTGACTTACACCAGTCAAGATTAAAATGCTTCGTGTAAACACACCGATCGGAAGATTCTGATCTGATCACGTTCATTCTGATGGAGACGTATGGAAACATTTACATCCATGTCTGCTTTGCTGTACTGTTAATTTTACTCAGTTTATTTGGGGGGAAACCAACTAGTGGTCGACGAGGTCGGTATGTGATACAAAAACATTGCCTGAGATCTTAGAATCATTTAAATTTTAGTAAGTGGGGAGAAACTTACATTTATAAGACATGATTTATACTCTGTACGCACACGCAGAAACCACTCCTTCTTCTGCTGTTTCCTGAAAGCCAGCCAGCGGTACGATTCTGCACGTCACCATGATTTATTCCGTTTAAATGTGTGATGCATGTTAACACGCCATGATCCAAATGTCTTGGAAACAGGACAAAGATTTGTTTTTCTCCTGGTCGATAGCAACATTTTGCAGGTGTTTTGTGGCTGCTAGCCTGTTAGCCTGAGCTGCGCCACTTCTACCAATCTATTCATTATCACATAAGCAGAGAAATTGTCGGATCCCGGCTGCTGCACCGAGACGTATTGGGCCACGTTTTCATGCTTTCTATGTTGTCGCTGGCATATTCATGCACTTGTGTTCCCTGAGTTATTGCCATCAGGTCTTATGCCAAGGGGACAGAGTTTAACATTTGGAAAGACAAAGCGTCTGCAGAGACTTTGCTCCCTTTAGGATCTTGCAGAACCCCAGTCTGCCCTTGTACTGGCCTGGATCCACAATCATCTTCTTCTCCTGGCAAAGGCATGTGGTCCTTTTCCATCCATCTTTTTATCTGGCAGATGGAAACTCTGCTCCTGGCACACCAACTTCTGGATGACGCTGAATGATGAGCAGGAGGAATGACAGTGTGTTAGACGGGGCTCCTTTAAAACTCTACAAGGCTTTTTTCATGCACCTGTTCACACACACTTATGCAAGGCACTGGGCTGTGCATGGGTGCAATTTGGGGTTCAATGTCTTGCCACAGGAGCACATTAGCATGTAAAGAGTCCATAGATTGAACCTCTGGGACCTGAGCCACAGGTTCCTGCTTATTTTAAGTCTGATGTAATAGGATTAGCCTACTGAGTGGACTTGAGGCTGTTGTGTTGTGCTGTTATACATGACAACACACACACATTATCAGCTCTAACTGTGAGTGTGGTTGTGTTTAAGAGCCTTTTGTTATATTCCATTTGATCCGGCCTGTGGCATCATTCCTACACTCCATTATTAGTACACACTCTTTAGTCCATTCGGTTTCAAAAACCCACAGAGCCGCTCGCAGCAGTGGACTGGCTGACAGGAGGAAAATTGGTTTGGTCTGCAGGGTCACACATGGGCTGAATCTTCTCTCTTTCCTGTGGATTACCAAAGCCTTTATCAAGGCTCTGTATGTGCCTGCCTAAAAGCATGCACGTAATTCAGCCTATCGAGAGGCTTGACTCTGTAGCCTCCCAACAACTCCACGTATTGGCTCGGTCAGAAGCCTTCACTCCCGCTGCGCTTTGACAGACTGTGTAATTGCTGCACCACGCTGTGCTTTATTTCCCCCTCACTCCCCATTTCTCCAGGCTTCATATACACACACTGAGCTGGAGGGCTTATTGGTGTCTGTAAATCATTTATACTGAGCAACATTTAAACATAGTCTGTAAAAAAAAAAAAATAACTAAACAAAAAGTGAGAAGGGCTGCTGCGGTTACCTCAATCAAATGAGGGGAATTTCTTAGAAGGTAGTCACAAAACTCCCTGGCAAGCATCTCTCGTGGAGCTGGAAGGAAGAACAAACACACATGCGGTATTGATACCCGCAGTCATAACACAATTTGTATCTAAAGATTTTTCCTGGCGAGGGCTAAAAACATCCAAACATTATTTAATACAGTAAAAGTGGAAAATTGAGCTTGAAATTTGGAGAGAAGTCGCTGCAAGGCTGGAATTCGTTGCAAAGGCAGGTTTATAGAAAATCCATGCATGGACTTTTGATTTGCATTTAATAGTTTTGTCTCTCAGCATTATTCTTTAAAAAAAAATCACCTTTTCATCCTTTCAAGTACAAAAACTCGCCTTCCATGGATAATTTTTAGTGTGTGTCTAAATTTGATTCATATTTTCCTGTTTTTATTAATAATTTAGAAGATATACACAGAATAGGTAACGTCTTATTTAGATTTATCCCTTACATGTTGCGGGTAAGCCTGTTTAAGTATGAAAACAGCAGCTTGTCTGGTGTACAAGGGCGTTAATCTGGTTTAATTCAATTTGAACCAAAAACACATCAGGAACCTCATGCTTCCTGAATGTCCAGGTCTAAGAGCAGACCAGGGTGTAAAACCTATGCCTGCACAAAAGGGAATAACTCTGCAGCCCATAGAGGGGAAGAAGTTTATTTATTGATAACTACAGAGGTAACTTATATAGACTACTTCACAGATAATACAGTTAACTAAAATAACCTGAACTAAATAAAAACTTTTGCAAAAGGATGAAATTGTGATTGTTTTCACGCTGAGCGACATGAAACGGTTACAACTGTTTGTTCTTTATTTATTAATTTACGTTGTTATTTAACCCGGACAAATGCGTCAAACATTGCTTCATGAAATGATAGAAAGTAAATGCCGTGCATGCAGCTTTCTAGCCAAGGCTAATTTGCAACCCCTGTCCCCTGCCGAGACTTCCAGAATGAAAACATACAATTAAAACAGTGTTGAGTTAAAATACTTAAAAGGCATCCAATATGATCGGTGTTTCCAATAGAATGTGAGATATGAAACGCAGGAAGCAGCACAAGTATTACATAAAACATCCACTGACCAAAAACAGAACTCATCGGGCTCGTTCAACACAAGTAAACGTTGGAGCAACAGCAAGTTTATGCAGGCCTGGGGTTTCTGTTTTTACTGGAGCGTTCTGATCTAATGCAGTTTTCACCAGAAGCTTCCCAGTATGAGCAGCAGGAGAGGCAGCGAGCACCAGCTCCTCGCTTTGGTTTACTGGGTAGTCTGTTTGCTTTTCTAGTTGAACTTGTATAACACACAGTTCCAGTTATGGCTGACTTTAAGCAGAGATGAGAGGATTTCTTTCCATCTTTATTCACTTGTTCACATGTACAGCTGCAGCAATTAACAAAGTTTGGGCCCTTTCTGAAGGTAACGATCCCCATCATTGGTCCCATCCTGGTGAGCCTGACGTGTTGTACTGTATGCAAACTGCTCCTGGGTTCATTTTCACTGGTTTTAAACTGGACCAGATTTAGCTTATTTGTTGTATTCAGGCCATGGAGGCGGACCAGGGTTTGTTTAACCTCTTAAAATACTGCAAGTTTCACCTAAAACGGTTGTTTTTTGGATAAAAGACTTGTTGTGGACCAACTGTTTTACTGGAGCGTTGCTGGTGTAGCAGGAATGTTTTTGCTGCAGTATCATCTGCTACTAGAGGACAGCATGGCTTCAAAGATAAATTGATGATTGTAGTCTGGACTGGTAAACATCGTTCACATCTATAGAATCTTAGCTGGAAACCTTAAGCTCATGCTGAGGCTAAAATAATATTATGAGCTACAGGTGCTATTGCAAGACTGCAAACTTAACCCTTTAAGACCGTATGGATCATATTTGATACATTCAGTTTCTGAGACCTTTTGCATCACAGTCTGGTAAAAACTTTGCTCAAAACCCTGTTGTACACAATCTAATACTAGTCTTCTGCCCCCTGGTGGATGCAGTACTGCACTACAATCATTTTGACACATCACACAGTAATTAACGGTAAATATGCCCCAAATTTTTTTTATTTTTTACATTTTTTTAAAGGCCCAAATAAAGACTTCAGATTGAAAAATGCTTAATTTAAAGGGTGAAAGATGCCACATAACACGTCATATTTTCATCACTACTTATAGAAGTTAATGAAGTGAGTCAACTACAGTCCATTAGCAAGGGTGTAAACAATGACTAAGATAAAGATAATGCTCAGTGTTTACACTTTAAAGTTAGTCAACCGTAATGTTTCTAAAACTCGTGATTCAGACGACTAAATTATGACAATTGAGACTTTTCACTAAAACAAAGCCATTCTCCCTCATTGTCCTGTGTAGAAGTTAGTCTGCTGTAGAGAGGTGTCGGGGTGGATCTGGTTGCAGGAGTGTGGTTGGAAACACTTAGCCGGCTGGTCTTGGAAGACAATAAGGCAGATAAGAAAAATGAGTAGAAACTGCACCCAGTGGCTTAAACATGGATCTCATAAAACCTATTCAACAAGCTGAATAAACCATCCACGATGCAGACGGTGCTTTACAGATGGGAAAGACAAAAGAAGCAGATGTTCGCTGACGCTGTCGACGTTTCCAGCAGATGATTGTCAGCTTGGTGCACACAAGAGCCTTAAAAAAGTCCAATTTATCATCTCAGAAATTGAATAGAGCTTCATTCCTGCTGCAGTAATTTACTGCAACTGTGGCAGGATCTTCCTCCCTGGCTTTGGTGAAGCTAACGCAGTCGTTAACAAGACACAAAAAGGGGGTCCAAACATTTAAAAAGCCACTATGTTATCTCCAAGTTCCAGTCCTCCTAAAAGCAGGAGAGGATCTTTTTCAGCTAGCAAAAAAAAGAGAAAAAGTATACTGGAAAGGATTAAAGCAGAGTTAGTCGTCTTCTAAAATACTGTCCAACATTAATGTTGCAGCATTCTGGTGTGGCTGATAAATGTTGTGTAAGTGCAGCATTAGCATTCCTGCTTACAGAGGAAGGTGCAAACAAACTTTTCCTGTAACATCACAGTGATGCAACACTCGGGTCTAAGAGAGGAATCTCTAAAAGCTTCCTGCCTCTGACTTCCAGATAGATTTCAGAGCCATGAAATGGTGCACTCTTTAAATGCACCATTAACAGGGAAGTTCCTGTATTTCTCCTTATTGAATCCCAGTAGAGCCGTGGTCTCTTTGCCTCGAGTCATATAAAAAAAAAAAATGCTTTTTCTTTTTTAATCTACTTTTTCAATCTCAACAGTTTTATTTTCACCCAATCTTCGGTCTCTAGTAGAAGTAACAGCGAGTCTCACTCAATAAAAAAGGTCAAGAAACAGTGTTGTAAGTGTTCGAAGGGATTCGGGCTCCAAAATGCGTTTTTTTTTTTTTTCTTTATGTGAAATGATCAATTCTCAGAAGACATTACTGGGTGGAAAATTCTGCCTGGGAGTGTCTTGGGACATTAGAATTCAGAAGATCAAAGCTTTGTACTGTATTTTCTGTTTTAAATCCCAGGACCATTTATGCTAAATAGGCTTCTCCCATTGTTGCTCTGGAAAACATCAGGTTAAGCTCTACCTCCAAACAAGCACAGCATTATTCATGGAGTGTATAATCTCCTAAAGTATATCGTGTCAGCGCTCTAAACTCGCTCCATTGTTCATGAAAGACTGCCACAAACTAATGCTGATGAAAAATCTACATATGTACAAGTATGTTGTGTCCCTGGGGTCACTGACTGGCAGATCTGCAGCAGGTTATTGTTAGAAAGTCCTGAAATATCCCCGGAGTTCATGTCGGGTGCTTTGTTTCTTACTGCCGTCATCTGGCCTGAAGGGAGCCCGACTGCTTCCCAGACCCGCTCTCATTGGACCTTATCTCTTCCCATGCAAAGGAGATAAGGCAAGAAAGCTATTTGCCTTGTTAATATACTCACGCACACACGCGTGTGTGCACACGCGTGCACCTTTGAGTGACAAAGGAAGCAGAAAGAAACTCTTCTTCACTCTCACATTTGAGTACTAGCCAAGCGTGTCTCTATCTAATAACAGATTAGCAGCTGACTCCGACATGGCTTTTTTTTTTCCAGCTCGTTTCTCCACCTTGTTTGCCTGCCTGTCATTCATGTCTCCTCTGTGGTCTCACTTAAGACTTTTCTCACTCATCGTCTTCCTCTCGGTTTTTTCCTTTTGTCCACATTTGATATACGGTGACGAGGAAGGGAACTTGTTTAATTTATGACTGGAAAAGCTTATCATCCGAGGTGGATGGCCCCCTCTCCCTGGCTACGAGAACATTTTAAACTAACATAATGAACAAACTTGCACAGCCAGAGCACACACCAGCTCGTTGCAGAACAATATTTCAGGCCTGGCTTGAAGGCTTTTGCACTCATTTTGAGACGGTTCCAGCAAATGCTCTGATTAAAAAGCTATTGACCCAAACAGTTTTCCCCGGCACAGATTGTAGGAAAAACATCCAAGCATCTCAGGACAGTGTACTGTTTTTTTTTTTTTTTTAATTAATTACAGCTCCAGCCAGCGTAATGTACCTACAGAAAATGCAGCCAGACTTCTTTCTGCTCAGCGGCGTGAAAAGAGTAAAAGTTTCCTTTGGCAAGGCTGCAGGGCTGCAGACTCACATGTCATGCTGCATCCATGAGTGGAGCTAGGAGCCGTTAGCATACCACAAGCTAACACACTGGGAGGCTAATGTATTTTAATGTCAGCAAACCCCACAGAAAACCAAAATTCAAAGAGACTTTATTAAAAAAAGAAGAAGCATTGATTGCATTGCTTAAGTTTTCTGAGCCAAAGAGCTCCACCGTTGTCCAAAAGCAATTTAAAAGTGCATATATTAGCCTCCGTGTTGCTTCAGGAGACAGACTTCTTAATTTACCTTGAACCTGAAATTGTAAAGACCTGCCTGTGGCTCTTATTAAGAAGAACATTTAACAAGTAAGAATAATTAAACTTTAAATAAAATGACTGGGTAGATGTCCGTCACATGAGGACTTTTCAGCATGACAGGGCCTGAAATAGCTTGTAGGGAAAGTTTTACCACCAAATCGTTTTATCCATGTAGCTGCTGATAGTTTCAAGTCATGGCACCGAAGGATCACATTATTATTTGTCCAACATTCTGTACAAAACAATCAGATTTTAGTCCATTTGATCAGTAGCTCCAAAACCTTTTGGGCCATGACTTTTTTTTTTTTTAAAACGTACGTTGGTGTTTACGAAAATATCAACAACTTCGTAAATAAGGAGAATAAAGTGTGTTTTGGTGGATTTGGTTCACCGTTGTAACAAAGCACCTACATGCCCACAATCGGCTTCACTCACAAAGATAATGCCAAGTCCAATTTTATGTGATATTGTTTATGCATTAATGCGACAGCCATAATAAAAATCCCAAATGTATTTGATAAATGTAGGCTATATATATATATATATATATATATATATATAATTTTTACAATAGCTTCGTTTTACATGGAGCGTTTTTGAATAAAAATGCGTTATCAGCTGATCTGATCAGAAGGAATTTCAATCTGGTTGATAGAGGTGGTAAAAACCTTTTTATGCTTGAATCAGTAGGAGAAAATAACCACGCCTACACTCATTTCGATCATTTCTGTGACGTAATGTTGTTTCCATGCATGCTCGAACCACGCGTTGGTTACGTGACGTGATGATTTTCAGGGATGACTCGAAAAATGGCGGCAGCAAAACACAACAGGACTGTGGCGGATAATTTTATGTTAGAATCTAAAAGAGTCGACGATGATGCGCATTTTGATGGTCTAAAGGTTCGAAATTTTAAAAAATAAGAAAAACTCTTCTTCTTCCAAACTAAGAGCACTGGGGATAAACGTTACGATCGTATTAAATCTGTCCATAATGTAAATACATCTGATCAGATCAATTTATCCAGCATGTTAAACATGTCAGCTGGAACTTCTGATCGGATCAATTTATCCAGCATGTTAAACATGTCAGCTGGAACTTCTGATCGGATCGATTCCAATCAGATTGACGAAATATTTGTCCGTGTAAACATAGCCACTGAAATGATCTTGGGACCCCATGGGGGTCGGGACCCCATTTTGGGAAACATTGGGTTAGATGTCCAGACCAATAAGTAACCAGTAAACTGCAGAATTCTGCAGAATGAACCTTTATCTCATTTTAGTTTAGTTGATGTTTGCAACATCGATGCAGGACGTTTACTGGTCAGATATTTTCCCAGTCTATTCCAGAGCAGCAGTATACCAGTTCATACAGAAATACATTAGTTATAAATTTGTCTTATTCTGCCGACACCAGATGAAAAAGCTGAAACAGCGTTTGGAGCATGTTGTAGCAGGAAGCTGTTTGAAAGGGGTACATCTTTCACTGCTGCACCACTAAAAATGCAGCAGAGCAGCTGCGTTATTGGAGATGTTGAGCGGTAAAAAATAAATGGAGAAAAGTTAGACAGTGAAGCTGTAGCAGACGTTGAACATGTCGTATCTGTTGTGTGGAGATACTTTGGTTATAAAAGGTCGGACGTGTTGAGATAAAGCTGTCACCTGAGGCAGCAACTCAAGCAATTTGCTGCTCCACCTTAGCCCCCCAAACATCAATGTAAGAAACTAAGATCAGCACCCTCTAAAGGCTGGACGACACTCAGGTTAGATGTCTTTTGTAGACGTTTGCTAGAGGTGCTGACAGCGGGGGGGATAAGCAAGTGGTGGAGATAACCAGCATCCTTAATAACTCATACAACCAAAGACAGTTCTGATAAGTTCTGCAGAGAAGGACGGATTCAGGGCTCTGAGCCAGTTACTGTGGAAATTTTTTTTCCAATACAAATTCCCATGACAATGAATAATCAATTTTGGCTAATCCACTTAATTATTCTCTTAATCAGTAGAACCCGTATCCACTCAGTCCATTGTGGAAATAAAAAAAAAAAGAAGTCAAGTACAGTGAAACTGATAATAATAATAATAATAATAATAATAATAATAATAATAATAATAATAATAATTATAATAATTATAATTATAATAATAATAATAATAATAATAATAATAATAATAATAATAATAATAATAATAATAAACTTTTGGCCCAAGTAGTTTCATCCTTATTATTGACTAATAACATATTAATTAATTAATATGAATTAAAATTATCTAATTGCAATTTTATCTATCTATCTATCTATCTATCTATCTATCTATCTATCTATCTATCTATCTATCTATCTATCTATCTATCT
>JAOXYM010000024.1:21440563-21468624 GCA_028567055.1 Leptatherina wallacei
TATATATATATATATATATATATATATATATATATATATACTACTGCACCACCACTGAGTTTATGTGTGTTAATGATACTACAGGGGACATTTTTCCTGTACTTGTGTACCTGATGAAATTCAAAAGACAGTTAATTAAATGAGGTTAAATTAAACATTTTATTAGCCTTTTTGATGGTTTGAATCACAGGAGAGCTCTCATTTTAAAGAATGACACAGTGTCGCTCCCGGTATTGTCACTGGAAAGGAAAAACCCGCTTCAGCTTCTGTACTGGACTTCTGCCAGAAAAAAAAACCCCTCAGTTCCCACTGCTACAAATCTGACTGGTCACAGTTGCTATTTCTCAGAAAAGGAAGTAAAATTCTCTGGAGAGAGAAGCAGGTTTTGTATTCCAAACGTATTTTCATCGGCACTATTTTGACCTGAAATCAATAACACAATTATAACTAGTTTTGAAAAACGTGTATTTTCAACCTTATGTGTGTTAGAGTGCCACAAACCATATGTGCTCAGATAAAGGCCTTTTTTTTTATTATTCCAGTGCTTCAAAACAAAATCATCCCAAACCAGACTTTATCTTGTTTTTTTATATTAGGCTTAGGTTAGGTTTCAGACGGCTCTTAACATGGCTGCAGGAACTTTTTGTGGTGATTCATTTCTCTCCAAACATGCTCAGTTTTATCAAAGGAAAAAAACACAGTATGAACGTTCCTGCAACCATGATGAGGGCTGTTAGAAACTAAAACAAACATCCCGACTCATATCGGCACTCTATCAGGCGTTGGCGCGGTATAGCTCACATTCAGCTGAAAATGTGAAGAACTATTGGAAAAAGAACGAAATATTGAAATATCCAAAGGAGATTGGCAGAATATGTGGAAGAAAACTTTCACAAGCGGAGCGAGTTCTCATGGAAGAGCTGGATTCGGTTTTTTATCTCCCCGCATATGAAGAGTAAATGCCTCGATCGGAGCCTTCCATAGGGGAGACGATGTGGACCGAGCTATGTCGGCTATAGTCTTGTATTTTAGATGTGTCCAAAGTTAAATCCCTGTTGGGAGAAAGTGAATCTGGAGCTGGGGAGCATTTTGGGCTATAGTTTGCATCTGAATGTTTCTGTTTTGGACTTTGAGAATGAGAAGTATCTAGTTAAGATCCTAACAATTGCTTGTAGAAAAATCAGTAACAAGAAGGTGGGAATGGGCAGACCCTCCGACTCTAGACCAGTGGACTCAAATTGTTGAGGAAATCTACATGATGGAGAAACTGATCCAGACAATAAGACTCCAGACGACCCGAATGGAGGAAACATGGAAGAAATGGACACGGTAAAGGAAGAAGACCTGCGACACTGAGCAATGAAAGACGATGTATTGTTATACCTATAAGATTGAGTGATCAGCATCACCTGTGATGTTCAGTACTTTTTTTTTCTTTTTTCTGATTTCTGTTCAGCTTAAACTAATAAAAAGTGTAAGTAAAAAAAATAAATCAATAGAACAGAGCAGGAAGATTCAACACATCACTGTCCTCATCTTCAGAGTCCCTAAAGTTCAGCAGAGAAGCAAGCGTAGGGTCTTCCCTGCCATGCATCCATTGGGCCACGTTTGCACCCACAGTGGGTCGATCGTCTCTCATGAGCTGCTTCTCCGGCCAAAAATACAGTTTTTGTTCCCTCGCTATGCAGAAATGCCTCCTTGGAATGTGTCTTTTCATTCACTTTAATTTTGCGTATCGTATTTACACACAGATTTTGTGTGTGTGTGTGTATTTTGAAAGTAAATAAGCTCCATTCTTTGAGGTAATTGGAACCTTTCTGAGCAGAAAAGACGTGTTAAATAAGCCAGCTTTCAACCCTGGTTGTTATTTGAGGAATAAAAATGAAACGGGGCCCTAATGATATAAATATGGACACTATTTACTCTTATTAAAATCAAAAAGCTGATCAAGAGGCTGTTTTGTTTTTATGAGTTACCGGTGCATTTGATTCAACTTTAAAGGATTTGAAAGTCACATGACACAGTAAGAAGTTGACTCCTGTAGGACACCATCACCCGCTTTAGTGTAGGTCCCAGTTTCAGGTTTATTTGCTCTCCTTTTCAGCTTGAATATTCATGAAGTTATTTAAAGCAACAGCAGGCCCCTGCAGTTGCCTCCAAAGGTTACTTGAGATAAAAAAGTAAAAAATATATAACTTTAGCACTTCAAAAGTGTGCAAACTGATGTCAGTACACTTCAACACACACCAGAGGCTCATGTTTACCAGCTCAGTCTGTGATGTTTCATCCTGAAAGACAGCAAAGGGATGAAGAAGATCAAACATGAGTGAGTCCAGCTTTCTTTGGAGAAGAGGACTGACTCACTGCTGTTTTTTGGATTTTTTTTTCTTTTAAGTTTGACTTTTTCTACTCGAGTGAGTTCAGAATCATTAAAAGATCAAAATCTCTTCAAGGATTTCTCTATTTCTTTCACTCTTATTTTTTAGCCGCGTGGACACGAAGCTGTAAATCTTACAGAGTCGGTCAGTTTAGTTAAAGCAGACTGAATGCTTTGTATGAATAAAAACACACTGTGCAGGAGTCATGGGCATAATCATTGACTGATTCATTTCAGACAAAACCAGTTAGTTTTTCTTTAATTGTATGGAAGCTGATTCCTTAAAAAAAAGAGAGTTTTGCTCCTTTTGTTTGTTTGAAATGATCTCAAGATGTTTGTTTTTATAAACATATCTGCAAACAACAAAAAGGCATTAAAAGAGAGAAACCTAACAGCTCCTCACCTCAGCATTCAGAATATTTCAGTATTCAAGCAGGAAGTTTGAGCTGTTTCAAGATTGTCTTTCTTTTGTGAGGTTGACGGTCTTTCCTGAGTATTTCTGCAGAAAATGTAAAGTCATTTTTTGTCAGAAACTCACTTTAATGAGATGTTTTTCTTTCTTCTTCCTCTTCTTTCCATCTCAGGTGTTTCGTAGGAAGGCGGTGGAGTTGGGCGAGAAGCTGCTGCCAGCCTTCAGAACCTCCACCGGCATCCCCTGGGCTCTGCTCAACCTCAAGAGGTACAACACTCGCACACTTTGCACTGCCTTCCTCTCGCAGCAGTCCACTGCGGTGGTATTTGAGGCAGCCGCTCTGTTTTGATGGTTTGATGCTTTAAAGACTTCTGTGGTCTGTAGCTCGGTGTGCGCCTGGCAAACACAAGCTCTCTTTTTTTCTCTGCTTACACACACTCCGATGTTTTTGCATGACAGAAAAGCCTCGCCAGACACGAGCCGTCTTTTCCTCGAGTGCTTTTACAAGGTTATAAACCGAAGGCGGCCTTTATTATAAACTGTGAAACACCGTCAGGGGATTCAGCTGCCACACACACACAGAGAGGTTTAAGATGGAAATATGATGCCGTCTTTGGTTAAAGGTCCTCCTCCAAAGATTTATTTCCACTTATTTGCTTATTCCATACAGACATTTAATGTGAATGGTCACAGTATGTTTGTTAATCTTAGACGTGACTCATTGGTCAGCACACAGTACAGACGGGCCTGTAAACAACACGACTGAACTTAAGCCAATTTTCACCCTGTAGCGCCTCCTAACGACGATTAATTCACCCTCTGTCTGTCATCCTGTCTCTTCTCTGAGCTCTCTCCAACCAGTACAAGTCAGTTGACTGCTCTGTCACTTTTTCCTCTTTCTTCTCATCGTTTATGACAATTATCGATAATTCCTCCCAAAATACCAACTATGAAACAGTAGGACGCCATGAAAAGCCATTACCACACCCACATATCCAGTCGTGTTGTTCACTCCACATCCTGACAAGTCATAGCTCGTTGTAAAAGTAACTAATCAGACTCTCCAACGATGTATAATACAACACCACCTGGTGTTATTAAAGAGCAAAAATAATCAGCCAAACACAAATTTCCTTACTTTTTCTGCTAAGTTTATTTATAGGCTTATTTAAACCTCTGTTATTTTAGGTCAAAATTATTTAATTCAATCTTCTGTCACCCTGTTCTGTAGCCTTTAGCTTAGCTTCCTGTTACAGTTCCTCCCTGATCCTCCAAACTGAGGGTCTTCTGACAACTGTCTACTTTAGCTTTATTAGCCAACCTTATAAGAACAACATAATAAAATGTGAATGGGCAGCCATGACTCAGCTAGGTCCGATCCCAGCTCCTCCACATGTCTACGTGTCCTCATCAGTATGTGATTATAGAGAAAAGCACTGCAGGTTTTATACAGACTGCTTCACTATGATGAGAAGTTCTGTTTTTTGTGAGGAGACTAATAAACACTGTAAAAAACTTTATGATGGATAAGATTTAAAAGGACTATATAAGTGCAAACCATTTAGCAAATAGAAATATCTCATTTTCGAGATATGTAGCCATAATAAAGGTATGTGCTGTTAGGATGCTTGTTATGAAAATTCTTGCATTTTAATAAACTGCACTCGTAGGACCGCCACCATGTTTCACTCTCATCATCATCATTCACCCGCTAGTCACATGGGATGAAGAAGAGCTTTTTTTTCCCTTCAGTTTTTCCTCCATCTCTTTCCCGAGAGACTCAACACTCGGCTGTTTGTCAGCTGTTAATTAAAAGGCAGGTTGTCATGACGATAAATGTGCTGAAACAAATTAATTTTCCTACTATCTGTATGGGTGGATGGACTCTGCCTCCCCCTTGTCCTTCTCCCTGAAGATAGAAACACCCCAGGGAGAGACTGTTGGTGTGTTGGTGTGTTTGCGTGTGCGTTCCCATGCATGTGGTTTGGATTCTCCAGAGGCCTGAGCAGATTGTTGCTGATGATGATTTTACCTGCATGACTGAGCTATAATAGCTTGGAAGTGCATGCACACTCACATAGCTCTAAAGAAATACACACACACACACACGTCTGTGCACAGCAAACTAAAACTTGCATATATTTGTCTTCTTGTTTTTGTTAATGTTCAGATGAATATTATTTATGGACACGCATGCTTTTTAAGTCTATGTTAGGGTTCGTAAAAATGAATTGGTATGTATGAAATATTATGCTAGCATTAAACACCACAAACATCACGCTTGTCAGACACATGTACCAAAAACCTTTTCACAGCCATTTGACAGCTGTGATCAGTGCACCTTTGATGATAGGAACTCTTGTTTCCTCCTGATATTTTACAGATTTAAAGATTTTGAAATCTTTTAAAGTGATATTTAGAAACAGTTCTACAGTTTTTTTTAAAGTCTCTCCAAGTTTTTCCAAGTTTTCCTTTGACACTATAGCAAAGAATCAATTTTTAATTGTGTCTTTAGGGACTTGTTACTCGAAACACGCCACAAAGATACATAGTTTGTTCCAGTTTCTTTAGTTGCATCTAACACAAATATTAAATTAAGACAGTTTAGACAAATAAAGTGGGATCTAAAGAGCTGTTGGCATATGTCAGCAGAGTGTGGCCTTATTACATTTATGGAAACTGGACAAGTGGAGGACAAAAGAAGAAGAGTCAGGACTAAAATGCATTAATCATTCATGTCACTTATGTACCGGGTGGGGGTGGAGTGGGGTACATGTGTAGCTCCACCCCTCCGGTTATTGGACGACCTGCTCTACCAGCTGAGCCACTTCCCAAAGGAAATAGAACCAAGACCTGAGAGATCATCTGCTCTCTTATGAAGCCTCATCAGAAATGGTCTCCATGGAAACGTGGCAAGAAGCCATTCTTACATCAGCACTACAGATCATCACTAAAGCCCCTAACAACGGCTAATCCAACATCTGTCTTGCATCCTGTCTCTTCTCTCAGCTCTCTTCAGCCAGTAAAAGTCAGTCTGATGTTGACTCTGATATTCTCTCTTTCTTTTCCTCACTTCCTCTGATAATACCCTCTTGTGTTTTATTTTTTTGAATCAGCCATGGTTTGCATCCAAAACGGCCGGTGTGTTAATATTCAGGTACTTGTTTGTGATGCTGTGAAGCTCCGAGCTGGTACACAAAGTCGTGAGGTGCAGTTAATCAGCCTCAGGACGCTGCAGGAATGTGAATAATGAATGTCAGTGTGCTATTAAAATGAGTCAGAAGAACAGAGTTTTGGGAATGAAAAGATACGTAGTGTTGCTTTAATGGTTGCTAAAATGTGCCGAAGAAAGCAGAGATGGCTCAAGTTTTTTGCACAGTGCTGTACAGGCCATATCCATAGATGGTTGCTTTCATATCACAGGTCAGGCTGAACCAAAATCAAAGGAGATCAAATTATGTATAACCTAGATGTTGAGCCAGTTAAAAGAAAAAAACAGGATATTTTGGTGCAGTAGTTCTCCCTCAGTAACCTTGACCCAGATTAAAACTGAATAAATCACACTTCTAAACACAACTTGGTTATCACATCTCTTCATCTCTCACTGCTTTAGTCTCAATTCCTTTGTTCTGTTTCATTTACTTTCTTTCCGTCTTAAACTCTTCTTACTCATCCTACTTCTCCGTACTTTTCGTCCTTGCTGTCTCCATCCATCTTACCTGAGGTGAACCATTGTCTCCCTCTGTTCCAGGACACGGTTCTGTAGGTCCACTCTGCTCAGTGGCCTGGTTCTCTTTATTCCTCTCGGTATCGTTTGGTCCCCCTACCCTGCAGCTGTCTGCAGAGTCTTAAGATGAGCCACGAGAAACAAGGCCACACATTAAAACGTGTTGTCGCTTCTGCAACAAGTAAAACTGCCTCATTATAAAACTCGAGATAAACAGCGTTTCCTGGCTAGTGGCTCAGCTACTTCTCTCTGTGGGATTATGGGTTTGTAGTTTGTCCACTCAAATGAATGAGTCCCACAGTGAAGCTCCGGGGGGAACAACGTGTCTTCGTGTTTTTAAATTCATTTCTAAAGACGAGATCTTTGTAATGAGTGCAAAGCATGTTAACAGAACCTTTTGCTTCATGCATGTTTTTGAGTATTATGGAAATCAGAAGTCCCTTGTGATTGTCAGCTTAAACATGGTTCTTAAGCATGCTGTTGGATCTTTAAAGAGTAAACAAACACAAGGCTGAAAATGAGTGTTTTGCTGCACTTTGTGGGAAAAGCTTTCAAGCTTGTTTTACATCTGAAATGAACTCTGACTATGACTGCACCAAACAGGGATTATGGAGTTTACTGAACATCACTGCAGCACACTGAGAGCTATACTTAAAATAATCCTAAGTGCAGCCCAAGTCAAAAAGTAGGTTTCTCTAGTTTTTGGGCAAAATTCCTGAAATATCCTGGAATCAAACAATGTTTTTGTTCCATGCAGAAGAAGTATTGTTTGTTTATTATATGAAATAAGACCAACTTAACTCATTGTGTAGTAATGAAGCAGGAAATCCTGCTTCGTGTTTTTTTCCCCCCTGAATCGAGTGAGGATGGTCATAACATTACACACAGTGTAACAGAAAAATCATTATAATAAATTACAAAGAAAGAGCTTGAAATGACTTTTTATATGAGATAAATACAGAAAATATGAATATTTAACTTTTTAGAGCTGGTTAAAAAAACAAACCCATTAACAATATTTTAATTTATTTGGATGTAATACTTACAGATCCGATGAAAGTCGCTAACGGTACAAGAGCAGCAACAGCTGTAGCTAATTTTCTAATAAACAGAGCCAGTAAAACCACATTGTTTGCAATAAATCTGATGGTTAATTGGTCCCAGTTTTCTTCATTGTGTTCAGTAAACGTCTCATTCTTCTTATGCACACATTAAGTGAATGCCAATCTAATTAGATTAGCAATACTTTTACACAACACTAACGTTTATGCTGCTTTGGAGCTAAGTTTGTTACTTACATATATATGCTAAAATTTAGCTGTCATATTACAGAGACCAACGTCTCTCGGTGTGTTTTAAAGGGGTTAAAGTTGGACGTGGTGGATCGAGCGTCCTGGACTTTATCCCAGACACGTTCCAGGTTGCTGCTCTTTGGTTTTTTCCTTGATTGAAATATTTATTCCCAAAAGTGAAAGTGAAAGCTGAGGCTGCAACAGGTGCTCATTGGGGCTTTATTGTTTGCTCATAAGTGCACATCTGTGTAAGTGTGCCGTTATATCAGATGAACCGCATACAGCAGGCAGGACAACAGACGGAGGGGATCATAAGGAAAGCAGTAAAAGTAAAAGATCGTTCTCAAATCTTCAATTGCGAGTCCAAGTCGAGTCTGAAGTCACTTTATACACGACTTAAGCACAACTCCAGTCCCCATTCCTGAGTACAGCTTCCACAAATTAGGAAAACTGTTGATGCACATGCGAGTACAAACAGTTTATGCTTTTACAGTTGCTTTAACTTCATTTTCAAAGTTAACCGAGTCGTCTTTTCTAAGAAGGTATCCATACTACAGGCGGAATATTGGAGATTTCTTTTTAAAGGGAAACTATAGCAGCACTTTACCAATCTCTCTTTCCTTTCTGACACACACAAACACTCATGCACTATTTACCCAGTTATTATCTGCTTTGGCCACTACACCCCACAGCTCTGTTATTAACATTCAGGCTGATAAAGCCTTTGCAAATCACTCCTACCACACTGCATACTGACTGGCCTTAATGGGATCAGGCATTGTGTGATTATGTGTGTGCATGCTTGGTTGTTTTGTTGAGGTGCCTGGATCTGTGCTCCACCCAAAGATTAGCTACCCATTCCTCTCTGCAGGCATCAGGGTGATGATTGTGTCACACACACACTTGCATACACACACCTAATTATTTCTTTCTGTCTGGATATAAAACATCAGAAAAGGATTGAGCAGCAAACACGGACAAAAGACTCGTTTAAACTGGCAAAGAGCAAAGAAATCCCTTTGAAATGTTAAGTATGACATCAGCGTCAGATATTTATTAGTGAGTTTTGACACTGCCGAGTGAATTTATGGGAACATATTCAGTCTATTGAGATTCACAGATGCTTCACTTGGATGCATTTCTTTCTTTTCTTGTCTCATTTTGGCTCAACCGCTCCATTCATCACTAAGTAAGCTCCCCGACCATCTCTCACTGCCACCAAATGCGTTAATTTATGGAAAATAAATGCTTTCCAGCTTTCCAGATGTCATCATCTTAATGACATTGGGACGTTAAAGCCAAGTCTTCCTTACCCCGCAGAGAGAAATGTTTTTAAATGTCACTTTTTGCTCTTCAGGCTGCAGAAACCGAGACTGAAGTTGGAGTTTGGCTTCTCTCTGCAGCCCGGAGATTTAAGGCCCTGGGTGACCCTGAGAAGTTCCCCCCCTGTTATAGAGGAGCATTTTACATTAGAATTAACTTGTGAAACCATGTGTGTGTATTTCAGTTGAAGCCTTTAACCCTTTAAAAGCCTGATTTTATTTATAATGGTGTTTAAAAAAAAGAAAATTTAAATCAGGAAAAAAAGAAATGGATTGGAATAGAATAAAATACTTTTGAATATTAAGTCAATAAAAATAGATAAATATATCAATTATATTAAAGAAGGTAAAATAAGATAGATAAATAAAATAAATTAAATAAAAAGAAACAAATTTAAATTGGTGACTATAGGGGTTCAGTTTTGATGGTTCAAACAGCTTGTTTAAGGCCAAAGTCCTGATCCATGTTCTACACATTGAATATAAATAAATCAGGAATTTTTCTATGGTTAAAGATGAGTTATTTACTGTACGACTCTAAGAAGATTTGCACGTGACCAAAATAAAAGAGCCAACTGGCCTGAGCATCCTCGTATCATCTTAAAGCATGGATACTCAGTTCAGTCCTTCCAGGGTTCCAGCAGGTTTTTGCATGTGTCCCTGCTCCAACACACCTGACTCAAATTAATGAGTAACAGTGCAGAACTTGATTGGCTGTTGCATCCATTTAATTTGATGCAGGAATGAACCTGCTGGATTGCAGCCCTCGAAGGACCGAAGTGAGTATCAGTGTCTTAAAGTCTCTCTTCAGTGGGCGGGTTGTTAACGCAGCCCCTTCTGAGCACTGTGCAGATTAATCAGAACTAATGAGGAAGATGTAAAGTCAAGCTGGACAGTAACAGCATAGTGGAAGAAATTAGAAACAACCAAAGGAAAGGAAATGGGAAAAGCTTGTGATTGGCCCGTCAGTATCCTGATTGGAACGTTTTTATAATGGTCTGTATCTAGATGTAAATTATCTTGTCATAGTAGAGTCCAAGTTTTTTAGTTAAAATTTAAATGAAACCATTCAAAATGACTCAAAAACTGCTCAAGAATGGAGCTACACAAGACAAACTTGCACTAAAACTCTTTAAAAGGTCTGATGAAACATTTATTTTTGGAGGGTTTGCAGCTTCCATGTTGGATGTGAGGCTCAGACTGTTTCCTGGGTTCTTACAGGATGAACGAAAGCAGTATTTTAACCATGGCCGCAGTTAAGAATAGATGCATGCAACAGTCAGACGGATGTGATATTGCTGGTAACATGGTATCACAGCCTTCAGGCACTTTTTGGAACAAAGAAAACCCCGGCATTCAGAGTATATAGAGATTTGTTTTAAGGATCAGCACACAACTGCACACCGTACACTCACAGCAGCTCTCCTCAGCTGTAACCTACGGCAGTGGAAGGCAGCCATGATTTAAGGCCTCTAATTAAGTTGCTAACTGTGACACTATTGCAATTCACATTTTCTCTGTGCCTGGAGGAGGAGAAGTGCAATAGATTTTAAAATGGAGAGGAAGAGACTTGCAGCAAAAAAATCAGGTGGGAAAGATGGGTCGTGGCCTGGGCGAGGCAGAGGACAGCCAGTCATAGAAGAGGGAAAAAAGAGCAAAACAGAGCAAATTGGGCTCCTTTACATAATGTTAAAGCTTTCTAAGAGGGCAGATCCTGGTGTGAATGGAAAATCTTCTGTTTCTTATTTTTCTCCCAGGTTTCCTGCAAAATGCAGCACACAGTGTTGAACTAGCAGGCTATGATTTGTTGTTTATCACACAGCAGGGACATGGCTGGAACTGTGAGGGGTTGAGTGATAAGAAGATTGGACAAAAGGGGATAAAAAAACACCCAAAGGAGAACAACATGTCCTCCAGTGCAAATCACAGCGACATCAATGTGTGATGATCCAGTTTTTCCTCTCTAGGTCGCAGCTTTTCATCTGTTTTTGACCCCTTTTTCTTTCCTTTTACTCAGTTAAATTCAGGGACTTTTTCTAACTTTGAACATAAAACATGAATAGTTTGCTGAACCTCATTTAACTTTATTTTATGGCATGCATTTGTGTTGGTATTGTTTCAGTAAGCATATGATGTCACCACCTTTGTTTTTCTCCAGGTTTGCGCTTTTATTTTGTACTGGTGAAAAATCCAAAAAGATTTCAACCCCTTTAAGATCCAAAGATTCTCAGTGGGGTTGAAGTGGGGACTCTGGTGTGTAAAAAGGATCCCTCCTGCTCCCTGAACCACTCTTTCACAGTCTGAGCCTGATTAATCCTCATCTTCAAATATGCCCTGTTATTAGGGAAGAATACACAAATCCTGCTTATTCAGCTGAACTCATGTTTTGGGCACATTGTATTGATGCACCGCCACATCATGACACCCACCCCCCATGGATAAACAGTTGGTGCTAGGCATGATGGGATACATTACTTCTACCAGACTCTTACCTGTCTGCTTAGTTAAACCCGGGGGGGGGGGGGGGGGGGGGGGGGGCTTTTTATGAACAGATGTAGAAGCTTAGAAGTTTTTACTGGCCTCAGTAAAACAAGTCGACAAAAGATCAACTCGCTCACTAACTTTTGTCCATTCAGTTTCCAACACCGTACCACTCGTAGGGGGAGATTTTACAAGCTTTCTTATTTGTCATGAGCCTTTTGAGGTTAAACATCTCAGTTTTAGAGTTTTTTTCCACTTCTCTCATTGTTGATTTAAAAGATAAGACTGATTCATTGTACTCAAATCCAATTCAACTTTATTTGTTAGCACTTTAAAAACAACCACAGAGGACCAAAGTGCTGCACAAAATCACAATGAAAGACATGAGAAACAATTAACATAACATGATATGAAGCATGCAATAAAATGAAATAAAATATAATAATAAACATAGATGGTAAAATAAATGAATGAAATATGGAGAAAAGATGGGTCCAAGAAAAGATTTAAAATCAGACAGAGAAGAGGACTGTCCAATGGGGAATAGCAGGTTATTCCACAATTTAGGGGCAACCATCGCAAAGGCACCATCCCCCTTGGATTTTCCTCTTCGTCTTAGGGACGCTCAAGAGCAGCCAGTCAGCTGACCTAAGTACCTCAAATGTTTTAACATACACAGATTAGCCCTGACCTCCGGACCGACTGCCTTCAGTAGGTCTTCAAGCCACCGTAAGATCTGCAAGTCGTCAACAAGTCGTGTTTCCTGGAGTGTCTGTACATGAATGTTAGAGGTTCTGTGAATTATCTTCATCGGGTGTTTCTTTCCGTAGATCCCTGAGCCTCTTTTTCTCATTCATCAAGTCAGTAGGGGGGTGTTTTTGCCAAGATGGGGTGTGAACGGTCAACAGAAATGTTTAGGCAGGTGGTTTAAGCGTTAAAGCATCCATCTGAATGCTGGGCTGCAGGTCTCCACAGTAGAACAATAACCTGGGACAAGATGTGTATATTGACAGCACATACAGTGTTGTGTTTCAGAGTGAGATTGTATTAGTATGAAGAACGATGAGTGTGGTAAATCCTGCATGAACGGATGTAATGTATGCTTGATTGTGATTGCAAAACACAGCCAAATGTGGGCGAAGCCAATCAATCTAAATCCACCAAAAAGGGCTTCTGTTAGCCAAACAAACCTCGTCATATCACTTCTATCAGAGGTGGATAATGTTGGATGATCTCTTGATTTATTATGAAAGCTGAATATCAGTTTTAAAACACAAGTGTAAGCCCCATCATAATCTCTTAAATGTCCTCTTGTTCTAGGTCACGGCAATATTTGATTAATATTTCCGTTCTACATGTTTTTGTTGGGCTGTGTAGCATTAATACTGTTTAAAAGCACAGCTTATCAGCACAACATGGCATCATAAAGGGTGAAAAAGAGAGTGTGACTCCTCTCTAACTACAGCTTTTTATTACTCATTGCTAGCAAAAGAAGCAGACTGATACATTTTAATTGGACTTTCGATGTAATTGCTAGATCATTTCTACAAAACTCAAATGAAAGCCAGTTGCGGCTTCAGAAAGAATGGCTAAAACTTCAGCAAAATAGAGTATTTCTTTAATATTGGTACATAATATGCAGCTTTATGGGTTGTTAACCAAATATCTTTGATCTCTTTTGAGCTACAGTAATAAGTCTGATTACATTTCATGTGAGAAGGAGGGTCTAGTTTAAACAGAGCTCTGGAAACTGGGCTATCAGGTCATGTGCATCAGTAGTCAAGCAAAACAGTGGACTGTTGCAGGTCTGTGCTAAATTAATATCATTTTCTAGTCCAACACAGGAGGTGAAAGCAGCAACAATGAGCTCCCATCAGAACAGCAACACGATTATCCATCAGAACCTGTTGAAACGAGTTCATTTAGATCCAAAGTGGAGCAGAAACAGCTCGCTGACCCAGAGTTATTGGATTTACCTGCATTAATGCATCCGTTCAACCATTATACCCTCACTGTAAACTCTTATGCAAGCAGCCATAGGGAGTTTATTCGCTTGTATCCATTCCCTTTCCTAACCACCTTCTCTCTGCCATTAAAATAACACCAGGATTTCCTGCATCTGCCTACAAAGGAAACCCTTTTGAATCTGGCGGAGTGACGTAAAATTGTCAAATATCACGACTTGTCCTCCAGATAAAATGCAGACGTTAAAGAATGAACGATTTTAAACTGTAATGACGGTGAGATTAAAATATGAAGTTTCAATGGAAGTCAATGGGACGCTTATGGCAACGAAGGTCACCAGAGGAAGTAGCCGATACTACATAAAAAATATTAATGACATCAAATCAATTTTGTTGTTAATCTTTGACATATCCAAGACTCTGATCAGCACTAAAGCCCCATCCACGTAATATTTATTTTATAGAAAATATTTCATGTTTTGTATGGGTTTTTTAATGAATTATTAATTAAAATACTTAAACTGGCATTTAAAGGGTTAAAAGTCTGAAAATGATTTGAGTATTTGGTAGTTTTGAGCAGGTCTGAAGATGGTCAAGTGATTTATGGATAGAAAATGAGAAAAAATACAGATTTATGATTATTTTAAGGCAGTTTTTTGAGCATGTACATTTTTCCACGAGGGTCCCCAGAGGGAGGAGCTGAAACTACATAAAGATATAAATGGAATCAAATCAATTTCGTTGTTAATCTTTGACATATGCAAGTGTCTCATCACCACCAAAGACTCAACCCTCTAGAATTTATTAAATGGAAAATAATTCAGTTTTTGTATTTCTTTTTTTTTGTTTTTGTAATGAATGAGGCAGTAATTAGAATATTCAAACTGGCATTTAAAGGGTTAAAATAAAAAATAAAAACAGCAGGACTGAAGTTGATTAAATGATTTATGAAAAAAAGCAGAAAAAAATATTGATGCTTGATTATTTTATAGCAGCTTTTTGTGTGTGGACACTTTTATCCATGAGAGGGTAATAAATTTAAGGAGGGCACAAGAGTTGAGATCTTTTTTTTTTTTTTTTCATTTCTAATTATCTTCCACCCAGCATTGCAGATTGAAATCATCCTTTTGAACCTGTCGGGCATGTTTTCGTCTCCCTCTCCGGCGTGTTTGCTTTACACATCAGCTTCCCCTGCTGCATGTTGTTTTGTCCTCTCTATCAGGGGTTTAGTGTTTCTCGCAGCAGGGCTTTGGGAGGGATCGGATTGACAGGGGTGAGCTGGAAAGGTGTGCGTTGCATCCCCACCCTACCAAGCAGAGGGATTTATTGTTCATCACAGGGTTTACAAAAGGATTGAGAAAGATGGACGGGCCGATCAAGGCTTCAGATAACAGGGAGGAGGTGGAGGCGGCAGGAACTCTAAGCAGTGTTGAAAAAAGTTGATTATGCACCATGTGACCAAGCAGCTAACAAGTAAACCAATCAGGGTCTGTAATGATTGGATTTCTTCCTCACTGGTGACCCTGATTTTTTTTTCCCGCCGGTCTTTGGCTGACTTGATTAAATCCATGGTGTAATGGGAAACAAATTATGGCTTGTGCAGCATGAAGAGTTGAAGGGGAAGATAATTAGTATGTTCATCCACCTCTTTAAAAATTTTTCCCAATTCACACTCCTCCACTTCTTGCTTTTTCTCATTTATTGGGTGTCTTTCTGCTTCAGCTTCCTCTGTGCTTCACCGTGTTTGTGTGGGTTGTGTACATGTGGTGCAGACGGTGCGGTAAATACTCAATATGTATTCATGAGTAGTTATTTGAAGCATCACCATCAGAGTCATCAGTCCTTCCTCAGCTTGGAATCTATCCATCGGTGTCTCTGATGGTCCTCTGTCCTTGTCAAGCGAGGGTTGGTGTCTCTCGGATGTCCCTGCGATGAGACGAACGGACCCGGAAAGTTTCTATGAGAACAAAACAAACTTAAACAGAAGGATCTACCGTGTTCCTCAGCTATTTAAGAAATCTGTTTGGAAATGTCTCAAAAGCAAAAGATAAGAAATGTGAATAGCTTTTCTAAAATTAAACCTGAATCAGAGCAACACACTCCTGCATCTCCTTCCAGCTGTCAGTTAAAAGAGGCTCTCTCTCTGTAAGCTGGTTTGTATCATGAAGAGTTTTTAGTGCAAGTTAATACAAGTCGAATTAAAATGGCAGATGTTATGCATGTTGTTTTAACATGCAGAACTCGCTTATTTATGCATTTATATATGCTTTGGAAAGATGCAAATGAGCTTTTAGATAACTCTGGTAAAACTGTGTAATTGCATATTGTCCCTGTCAAATAAACAATAAAGTAAAGTATCCACCACTCGATTTACAATGAATCCCTTTTTTGGTCACATCATTTACAATTCAGTGTCTTGTCTTTATTTCTCTATGACGTTAACCGAACGTCCTCCCCTCTGCTTCTGTCTGTTTCCAGCGGTGTTGGTAGAAACTGGCCATGGGCGTCGGGTGGAAGCAGCATCCTGGCAGAATATGGCACCCTGCATTTGGAGTTCATGCATCTTAGCCAACTCTCAGGAAATCCAGAGTTTGCACAAAAGGTAACCTTGACAACAGAGACATTGCAATGATGCCGTCTTGGGCAATATTTGTGACACACAAAACAATTTCCATCATTTGATTGCACAGTCAGACTGTCACTGAATATTTCTCATCATTTACAAAGACATCCTTCATTTTGACCTACAAAAACGTGCACCATGATAATCTGTAATTTATAGCAACATTAATGGTCCAACAGGACCCCCTCCGGTCCAGAGGGGGCAGTATGTGTGTTATAAATTGCTGCCTTTTGGACTGCAGAGTGCAGGCCACGGCATCATCGGTGCAGAGGGAGCACATGCTGCAGGAATCTTTTTTTTTCCCACATTTACTGTCTTGTCAGCTCCTGATCGCCTCTCTGCTGACTTTGTAACACTTAACATGTTTCCATGACACAAGAAGAAAAAAAAATCTCATTATTGTCAGTCCAACTGAAATCCCATGAAACTGGACTATCACACACAGATAATGAGGTTTTAGTTATAACTTCTGCATGTATATGCGTAAGAATGCTGCACAATTCCCTGAATTTCCATATTTCTGCATGTATTTAAATCTTTTTGACCTCCTGTTTAACCTCCAGAGCTTCAGAACAAAAAGCTCCTGCCCAGAGGCTGGATACTGGTCAGCTCCACGGCCCACTGAGTCCACTTTACACGGCTGTGCTTTAACATGCGGCTCTGCTTTATAATGCTCTAAGTTATTTGTTTAATTAATCATGCTTTTGGTTAAGTGAGCACATATTGTTTATAATTTTCCACACTTCATTCCCAGTGGAAACATTCAAATGACAAAACCTTGAATATTTTTGCAAAACATGTAAAACTGAAGTCTAAATTAGCTCAGTAACACTTGCTGATGATCTCCCAACATGTTTTAGTAAATAACTCTATTTATATTGTACATTACAGCATGCAAAAGGTGTCCAAGGTCCTTCGATTTAAGATAAAAAACAATAAAAACAAAAAACACACTTAAATTTAAAAAATAAAAGAAAGTAAAAAGCTGGCGTAAATGTGCCAATTTGAATAAATAAGTTTTAAGTTCAGATTTAAAAGATTCCAGGTGTGTAAGTTTGGGGTTAACCTTCCCATAACTTCCCAGTGTTTATACCTAGACCTTGGTACTTTTCAGGTGCATTGATCCGAAGACATCACTGCTCTCTCATGTTTACGAAGAGTAAAGATTTTTAAGAGGTGAAGTGAGGCTGTTTATGGCTTAAAAAACAAACATTAAAATCCTAAACTGAATTCTAAAATGAACTGGGAGCCAGTGAAGAGATTAAAGCTCGGGGGTAATATGTTCATGCCTGGATGTGTTGGTTAAAAGATGGGCTGCAGCATTTTGGACTGACTGAAGGCAAGTAAGGGAAACATAAAGTAGACTGCAATGATTCATCTTGAACTAAAAACCTTTTCTAGGTCACAATGACTAAAAAGGAGATGGAGCTTAAAGAAGCTTGCTCTGACAACAGGATCAGTCTACAAACATCTGGATCCAGCTGTTAAGGTTCATTTCTGCTTCTTTTGTCATCAGGTGATGAACATTAGGAAAGTCCTCAATCGCCTGGACAAGCCTCAGGGGCTCTACCCCAACTACCTGAACCCCAACAGCGGCCAGTGGGGCCAGCGTAAGTTTACCTTTAAGTCAACCTATTTGGTGAAGGTTCAGAGTGATGGTGAATCTACCAGATAGAAAAATGTGAGATGGTTGACGGCTGATAAATGAGTCTAAATCAAAGTCACCACAGATGTTAATGAGTTGGACCAGAGTGCATCTCCTCATTATATCTGTCTCACCTTAACGACACCATCAATCCTGCTTCCACTTGTCCTCTACAAACACATTAAAGCTCATTCAAGTGTTTTTCCAGCTGACTTCTGCTGGGTGGGTTATTTTTATTAGCAGTCAGAAAACTGGGTTGATCTTCTCTGGTCGTTTGGTCCGACACGAGGGACGTTAGAGGTAAACATCTGCCTCATTGTGGATCAAAGCTCGACCTTCGGGCTCATTTTCTTGGTTACTTTTACTTCTACGTAGGTCACGCATGATATCAGATAATATCGTTTCATATGTCTGCCGAGCCTTCCTGCCCTTTTCAGGTGCAAACTCCTAATTTCCCCCAGAGTGAAAATGAATCGGACATCAAATCAGCGTGTAATTAGAACACAAACCACAGGCTGAATCCATTAGGTTGCTAATTATGTGGACTTTGAGCCTGTTATCAGAAATTTGCATTCATCGCTTGATGAATGTCACCGAGGTTAGACTTCTTTTTTATCCAAGATGGCACTGAAACACAAATGCATGCAAATTGCAACTTGTCTAGATGACTGCAGGGCACATTCTGCCCACCTTTCACAGATTACAGCCTTTCGCCTGGAATTTGTACCAATTAAAATCAGGAGAGTCGGCATCCCGTTCTCCCGCTGCGATCTTTACACCGTCTCCATCTGAGAATGAAAACCTTAACGCTCTTCATTACACTTTCATTGAAGTATTGAACACAAATGAACTCCTGAGGTCTGGACTCCAGATCCAGATTTATCAATGAACTGATTCAACCATCTGTTGATGATGGATCTCATAACTTTGCTGAACAAATGACTAAAAATCAATAGTTCCAGTTTTTATTTTTAAACTGATCTCTGGGGTTTTGTAACTGGACTGCTGGCTGAACAAAAAATACATTTTCAATAAGTTTGGATTTTGTTAAATTGCAATTGATGTAGAAATATGTTTCTTACTTTTTTCCTGCAGAGCAAATCATCATCAAATTAATCAGCAATAAATATAACAGCAGGTTTAGAAAACTTATAGTTTTTTCCTTCTAGTATGAGACAGTTTATATTTTATTCATTAATTAATTATTTTATGGATTTATTCTGTTTGGGTGTGTCCTGGACATCGTTCACTATAAGATTTATTTAATAGAAATTGAGTTTATCTACTCAATAATTAAAATAATCTGTGGTTAGCTTTGTTTTCATCTGTTAATGTTTTACAGTTTAACCTTTGCAAGGCCACTGAAATATAATTTACTTAAATTATAAATATTATAGTCCTCTTAAAAAATAACATGGGTATCGGATTAGTACTTGGTATGGGCAGATATCTAAACCTTACGTATCGGAATCAGTATCGGACAGAAAAAAATTGTATTGAACATCCCTGCGTGTAATGTTAATATTGCTAATGTTTAATATTAATACATTCATCCTGCCTTTGTTATATATTATCATTTTGTATCAATATTAATCCTGATTGGGAAATTAGTCTCTACGTTTTACCCTTCTTTAGATTTACTAGAGAGCAGCAGGCTGCCATGTTAGACCCCGGTTAGACCAGGGGTCTGCAACCTTTACAATCCCAAGAGCCATTTCTGCCCTCAGCCCAGCTAAGTTCAACTAATCTATAGCCGAAAATGTTACATTTTGAAAAAAGACAACTTATTATTGATAAATATTGTCTTTCTGAAATTTGTCATTTTTGAAGAACCACTATTTTATTTCTATTTTTAGGTTTTAAAATAAACAAGCACATAAAAACTTAGCTAAAAGAGGATGCACAGTTTCTTTGGATGTAGATATTTGTGGAAAATGGTGTTTATTTAAAAAAAAAAAAAAAAGTAGCTTTAACAAAAGTTTCCAACATAATGACAAGCAAGTTAACTCTTAAATATTACTGGTACTTTTAGTGTCATCATGTTGTGGAAATTCAATGCAATTATTCTGAAAACCTGCTAAAACCTGCATTTGTTATATTGTTTATATTTAAAAACATTTGTTGGTTCTTTTTAATTGTTAGCCAATGCCATTAAGTGCCTTGCTCAGGGGTCCAGAGTTGGTCATCTCTGCCCACCTCTGTAACCATGAGGATACCCCTCCCCCGTCACTTTCCCAATCCAATACCACATGTCCTTTGATCTGCTGGTGGGTTTGTGCAGAAATTATTCAGATAGTTTGAATTCGTACAGTCACGTGCAGTTTTTTTTTCAAAATTAATTTAAAATTTGTTTCATCATCATGACACCACCTTTTTTTTTTTTTTTTGATGAAGTATTTATTTTTTTCCCTTTTAATTAATTGATTTACATAGACAGGAAAATGAGACATGGGTGATTTGCAACAAGTAGCTGGAGCAGCCGCTCACCCACCCGAACCAAACGCCACCCAAAAACCAGCATTTTTTATTACCGCGGTACTAAACTCAAGATAGTAGTTGGAGTTGAATTGACAGCATTTTTTTTATACATTTCTAAAGCTTGAATAAGGTAGATAAAGTAGCAAATGTGCATCATGTTAATGGAATATAATTTAGCTTGTGGAAGTTTAACAGGCTTCAGTAGTTTAAACATATATGACTAAACTGTTATTCCCACTTCCACATCCTATCACCTTGTTGACTCACTTTACGTTACCATCACCTGCCATTTACCGTAATCATTGTCAAGTAGTTTCATTCACACTCAGGCTTGTGCACGTGCACATGCATACTCGCAAAGTGAAATTTAAAATCCATTAGCAGAGTCTGGAGGCTGTGTAGCTGTTCAGGTCATGATGATAACAGGTTAGACTTGAGGAAGATGCGTAACTTGGAAGATCTGTAAGGGGAAGTTTGGAGGAGGAATCCAGGATTAAAGCCTTTTCCCCACTAATGTCAGACACAACTATCAGCTGAGGACATAAAGCTGAATTAATTCCGTCAAGTGGCACGAGTGTATTTGTGCATCTAGTCCTGCTCTTTGAAGTGCACGTAGACACTGATGCCATTTGTTGATGCTGCAGCCAGAACACAGTTGGCTGTTGTTACGAGGGCTCTAAGATTTGGTTGCTATTATGATGCAGAGACTCTCCTTCAGCTGTTTACATTTCAGCCAGAGATATTAGGAAAGTTAGACCCAAACTCACCTCATTTAAAGCCATATTTTAGATGTAAAATGGCAAAAAGAGACTTTCTTTGTAGCATGCTGTTAGACTGCAGCGCCACATTCAGAGGACGAAAAGGAGAAAAGTGTTTGTCTGGCCTGTAAGCCTTTATATGCAGAACACATAAAACTCATTTATTGGGTTTGGAAGTATGTCATTGAACCAGAAATCCCTTTATCTCCTTTACTGTTTTGTTTTTCTATCTGCTTTTATTCGAGCCGTGTCAGGTGCTGCTGCGAGCATCTCCGATGGATAAATATGGATCTGCACCTCTGCTCTTCTTGCTTTTATTATCTGATGCTCTGAAATATTGAATAAATCCACTGAGGGCACATCCTCGGCTGCCGTCGTTGGCATTTAAGCGACACTCTTAACCTGAGCCAATAAGTGTGTTTTCATCCAACATTTTCAATAAGTGCTGCAGCGTAAAAAGAGCAAATTTAAATAGAGTAACAGGTTTTATGTCTTTATTTGTTTCTGGTTTTAATTCAGGCTGAAATGACGCAACAATGGTGGGAATGTTGTTGAATTAATTATCACCCAGAACTGATATGAAGCTTTCTGGGAACGTTTCCCTTCGTGTTTTTCCACATGAAACTCTCATGTTTGACCTTTTAGGTTTGCATGTCATCCAAACATTTGAGTCAGAGTTTCCACCCTTTCTCACATTTTCAGAAATTCGCTACGAACCAAAGAGACAAACTATTTTTTTGGCCGATTATTTGAAGTGTGCCATCTCTCAGCGGGCTGCTGCTTTTTTCTTCGTGTTTCGTATCAGGCCGTTTTCTTGGCTGAGGACCAAACTACGTTCTCTTCACTTCCACATGATCACAGCTGACATTTAATCTCTGCAGTCCACAATCAGGGCTGGACTCTGTTAATGACACATGCATATGGATGAGCCGCCGCTGACTATAACAGAGGAAAAAAACACAACTCCGCTGTCTCAGAACACACAACTTCCTGCCATGTGTCAGGAGACGGTGGTCTGCGGGCGGCCGTTGTAGGCTTTCAAGTGTGTGTGTTTGTGTGATTTACGCACCTGTGGTTATCTGTGTGTTCCAGATCACGTGTCTGTGGGTGGCCTGGGTGACAGTTTCTATGAATACCTGCTCAAGGCCTGGCTGATGTCTGACAAGACTGATGAGGAAGGAAAGAAGATGTACTATGATGCCCTACAGGTAACACACACACACACACAAGCACACACACAAACCGTCTTTTTTAGAGAATCAGCTCTTAAAGTCACAGAGAAAGCAGAAAATAATGTGAATGCTGCTTTATGAGCTTCTCACAAACCCATCTGCTGAACAGCAGGACCTGTCAGTCAAAAGGACACGCCCCTAATTGTGAAGAATTCGTGATTAAATAACATCTAAAGTAATGAGTTATAAATAATCCCCCCCCACACACACACACACACACAGTTGTCATGAAGGTAAATTTGACCTATTAAAGCTAAAATGTTTTTGTACCAGGCTGTAAACATGTTTATTTCTGTTGTGAAGTTGGTCTTTTTAACATGGGAGTCTATGGGGATTGACTCCCTTTTGGAGCCAGCCCCTAGTGGAGGAGGGGGGGAACTGCAACTTCTGGCACTTCTACATAGGCTTCACATGTAACCGCTAGAGGTTGCTGCTTGCTCCACACTTTATCCCGAGAGCGTGAAGAAGAGTCTTTACTTCATTCCAGCATAGCAGAACAGCCACGGCCCAGGCTTCGGAAGTCTGCGATGTACTCTGTAGCTGCCGGTCCTCATCTCGGAGACTATGTGGCTCTCAACAGCAACTGGTTTTTAGCTTCACATTTTACCATCAAAAGTAATTTATTTCAGTTTATTCTCAGAACACGTCCACAGCAACAAGTTCTCATTTTAAAGTTTTACTCATCTTGTCAATATAAGGCAACATCGTGGCAGGAAGAGAGCCAAATCCCAACGTGCTCTCACTCAACCTGCAGGACCGTGGTTCTCCCAGCCTCCAGCCAATCAGTGCATTAGGAACTCTTTACAGCCTCCACAGGGGCCAATAGTAAACAAGATAAGACAGAGAAGCTTCAGAGGATAAAACGTTAGTTTTTCCCTCCCGTCACATGCAGCACTGGTTTCCCACACTTCATGTTGCATTCACTGTGACCAGGAAAACAGACACCGAAACAATAGATATTAATGAACATACAAGCAAACAAAGAAAATATGCAAAAGTTAATGACCAGAAATAACCCATGAGGACATTTTAAAGCAGAAAGCTGAAATACCCTCTGGTATTAGACTGATGTGTGTTATCTGACGGCAGAATGAATATCTTTGGGTTTTTAAGCTCAAAATCTTACGCAGCATTAGTTTGTTTTCTGATATTTTATGGTCCATTAATTGATTTATTTACTGAGGAAAATGGTAAATATATTTACCTCTACTGGAAAATAAAAACAGAGATGGTCGTCTGCAGGTTTCGTTGTCACCACGCTCCCGTCCCTTTGCCTAAAGATTCAGCATATTCATATAGAAATGTAATTATTTATACCTTGATGTGATGTTTAAATATGAGCTCCACTAATCTCTGTATTAGCATTCAAATCGATCAATCGAAGATCCATCCCCACGAGTAAATACGCTATGAAACCCCTTTTCATCATGGTAACGTTACAATGCTGTCAGCTCCGTCTGCAGCACCGCTGAGCAGACGGTGGTGTGGAGTCAAACTGTGTCAGCATCCTCTCGTCTGCTGAAGGGATGTCTCACTTTATAATCATGTTATCATCGTGTATAATCCATCCATCCGTCCATTTCCTTCTGTTTGTCCGAGGTCTGTGGAGGTGGTGGGCTGAGGGTCAAAACCCAAACATCCCTTTCTGTAATATATTTAAAAAAAAAGGATTAACCCTCTTCCTCGATTTCTTCACCCAAAACACATTAATGAGAATCTAATCTTTTTATGTGAAACTTGGGCTTTAATTGTAGATTTGATGAAGTTGTTTGACTTCTGTGTGATTTATATTCAGGATGTGTGACCAGTAAATCCAGTAAATGAAGTTTATGATGGATCGTTGGACACTGATGCCAGATTCTGGCTCTTATGTTGGTCAAACTGTGTCTCCGGGTCTGTATGAACCACCAGAAAGAACAAAGTAATGCAACCAAATTGTTTTCAAGAGAAGTAAAAAGTCAGATTGAACATTTCCAAACAAAGAAGAAAATAAAGATAATGTCTGTAAAGTCTAAAAAGTTGTTTTCCTCTCTGTGTCTGGGCACCACTGTGATGAAAAATGACAAACCTGCTGTCTGTTTTCTTAAACCTGAGATGGCACCACCAATGTAGGACTTATTTATCTTTTTGAGGCCAATATTTCGTTCCACCGCAGGTCCGAACATTTAAATGGGAAGCTGTGACCTCCCATAGGTCCCATCAATGTATCAAAAGCTGCAGAAACCTGCGAGGATGCTGTAGAAAGTGCAGGTGGTTGTCTCTAAACGGACAGAATAGGTGTTGTTTACATCTGGAGCAGTGTGAGAGTTTACCCTACAGGCTTTTCCATCGCTCTTACACTCTGAGTCACGATAAATGGTTGCCCCATAATAGCAGAGCTCAGAAGCGAGGTCAGCTCCAGATGATGAAAAGCGGCCATGTAGTGGTGATTATTTCTATCTGCAGAAAACATTAAAGAAGTCCAGTTGCTCCAGTAAGCTCGTGTTCAGCCTCGCGCTGAGTGAGCAGATGGGAGGACGACAGCGCAGACTGAAGTACGCTCACTTTTACATAAAAGACAGTGACAGGGAACGGAGGAAGCTGCTGCAGCTAAACTCAAACCATGGACCAGACACACACACACACACACACACACACACACACACACACACACACACACACACACACACACAGAAAAGCTCTCTATGACGAGACAAACTGTCAACTTTAGTTGTCGAGACAAACAATGGGTCTCAGCTGGAGACAGCTGGTTTCCTGTCCGTCTCTCCGGAGCACACTGGGGAGACGCGGTGAGTGGAATACAGCATTAAACATGCAGTGATAATTTACCCATAATCCCTCTTGATCTGTGAGGATTAAAGCCATCCTTGTTTTATTTGTCAAGGAGAAGCCAGGGAGGAGAGAAGCAGCAGCCTGGTCGACTTTTCTGTGCAGTAAAAAGTCTCAACAGTTTTCTTTTTTTTTTTATTTGGAGCCATAATTATCCAGCCAAGAACAGTCGGCCTATCAGCCAAACAGAAAATTTGTTGCATTCAACTTAATGGCTCCTGAATACAAAGCTCTTGTTTTATCATTTTTAGAATAAGAATATTAGAATAGTGTTTGTTTTCACGAAATACGACAGAACAGTGCATCAAAGTGGCTTCATCAGCTGAGCCAAACGCTGGAAAATTATCTCCAAGGTCCATTTATGCTCTACGATAAAGACAGGAGCATTTTATCGGTCTTCTGCATCATTTACGGACGTAATTCTATCCGTTTTCGGGGCCCTTAGGATGTGTTCCCTGACACAGCAAACAGAGTAGTACCACCATAAACCAGGGGGGCAGTGTTGATAAAGAGCTGGCATTCGACACGCAAAAGGAACAAAGAAGAAGATGGGGATGTACTTAACGGTCGCACAGACCACATTGTGCCTTCCTCCTTTTATGTCTTTTTCTGAGGATGTATATTATCTTCATCTAAGCCGACGCCATGTTTGTTATTGTCTAAAACCGACGTCAGAACTTGGAGGTGAGCTCTGGTGAATGTATTGGCTAGCAACCATGCTAACATAAGTCGCATGAAAGCATGAAGGCGGGGACTTTATGTATGTAAAGGGGCATAAATTGCCTTTAAAGAAGCACTACTGAACTTTTGTAGATTTTCTAAGTGATGCCCCCCCCCCCCTTATCGACGACTAAGTCAGCATCCATCTTGCATCCTACCTGTACTCTGATCTTTCTCCAGCCAATAAAAGAAAGTCTAATCTTGACTCTTGTCTTATCTCCTGCTCTGTCCCTCTCTCTCTTTCTGTTGCTGTCCTCCTCCAATCACATCATCGTGGATTTCTTTGCTGAATCATCCGCTGTGCACGTTCAAAACGGCTGATGTGTTTATATCTGCTTGCTAGCATGAAGCATGGTACCTGAAGCAGAACTGAGCTGCAACATCACCTGAAGAACAAGTTGTACAGTGCGGTTTCTCGGCCTCAGGACGCTGCTGGGTAGCAACGGCTACAGATTTGTACTTAATAGAAGTCACTGTGCCAACAAATGGGTGGGGCTCGCAGAGTTTTAAGTTTGGAAAAAAAATCGATTCACATAAGTATCGCAATTTTTTGTTTTACAATTTTCAAACTGATTTTTTTTTTTTTTTAAAATCTTTTTTTTTTTTTTTTACATTTTTCTGAAGTATTCCCTCTGAATAAATCTAAAAACTGACTCACATGTGTTGTACATGTTTTGGGGTATATATAGTCTGTACACATCCTTCACATGGTCCGGTGTTAAAAAAACTAACTAAAAATCACAAAAATCAGCAACAACGAAAAATCGCAATGTAAATCAAATTGGCACCCAAGAAACTGTAAAAGAAAGAAAAAATATAGCAAAGCATATCGTCCCAGCCAGAGTTTTCCGTTAATCTCTGGAGGAAAGCGTGAGCTAACTTGTAGTAGGTCTTCTTGCTGCTATCTGGAGCCACATGTTCAGACGACGCTTGTCTCGTCTTGTCTTTCAGGCGATAGAAACCAACCTGATGAGGAAGTCGAGCAGCGGGCTGACTTACATAGCGGAGTGGAAGGGAGGGCTGCTGGAGCATAAGATGGGCCACCTGACGTGTTTTGCAGGTGGTATGATCGCTCTGGGAGCTGACGGGGCTCCCAGTGATAAGACGGGCCACCAGATGGAGCAGGCGGCTGAGATCGCTCGCACCTGTCACGAGTCCTACGCCAGGACCGGTAAATATACACACACATGGGATTAGGAACATTTCTTTATATGTTGTTTCCAAGCAGCCAGACTGTTTCGACATTTTAAACTGACCATTTTCAGAGGTGTAAAGCCACTTAACGCCGACCTATGAATCATTCTTCTGTAAAAAAAATGCTCCTAACTCAAGAAACAACCAAAGAAGCATCATTTGTTCCCATTTCTTTAGTTGCATCTGTGAAAAAAAACAGCAAAGATAACACAGCTTGGCAAACAGGAAATAGGAGACTCCCAAAGAGCTTTTAGCTGAAAACTTGGCATATCTCAGCATGGTGTGCAGTGTCCTCATGACTGATAACTCATAACTGGACAGAAGAAGAAGGTCTAAAAACTATCTGCAGCAGATGAACAGGATCTGAAAGTGATGCCCTGATAAATAGAAACAAATCCAGCAAAGAGCTGAGAGATGCATCTGGACCGTCGACTGTTGGCTGAAGCCTCATCAGAAATGGTCTCCATGGGAACCATTCTTAGGAAAGGGAATGACACAAGACCTGGACTCAATCTGAACTGAACATCCAAAGACGAGCTTTGGAAAGATTGGAGAACTTTTCCTGAAGACTACTTCAATACATTACGAGAAAGAGGGTTCAGGTTGTGTCAAAGAATAAATGTTTAAGCCTTAAATGATGCATTTCGGTTGAAGTTTGCACACATTTACTGTTTCTTATATAATATATATATATTGTCTGTTTTTATAAACTTTTTATTGTTTCTTGTCATTGTTTTATTAAAAAAGGAGGAAATTCCAGGCAAGGCAAATTACTTTATAGAGCACATTTCATGTACAGGACAATTCAAGGTGCTTTACATGGCAGAAAAGTACATTAATACAGTAGAGAAGAAATAAAAGTAAACAATAATGATGTTCTAAAATCCTGATTAAGAAAGGACAACAGATTAAAAACATGATCAAGTTTACAATTCAAGCTTAAAAGGAAACAGAACAAATTCAGATAAAAACTATGTAAATGCAGCAGAGAACAGGAGGGTCTTTAA
>JAOXYM010000024.1:21489983-21508999 GCA_028567055.1 Leptatherina wallacei
TATCTATCTATCTATCTATCTATCTATCTATCTATCTATCTATCTATCTATCTATCTATCTATCTATCTATCTCATTAAAAATAAAATCTGAAAACACACATTACACTACAAGTGTCGTGCTGGAACTGTGATCCACCTGGAGTGCACACAGCTGAGATGATGGCATGTACTGTAAAAGTGTTACTGTGCAGGCTGTGTGTTTGAATTCCAACACTGTGATGTATATTGACCATGTCTGCATGACTGCGTGCATACCTTTTAAACACATACAGTGAATACCCACAATGTTGCAAAAACAGAATGAAGTGGATCCATAAATAGAAATCAGGAAGCAAACTGTTTGCGTCATCCCTGTGATTATGACTACGTGAGATACTGCCTGCAGCTGCCTTGCCAGTCAGTTTGAATTTTTATTTTTCTTCCCTTGTGCTTCGATAGACGAAGTGACGTCACCACAATTCAACTTGCTGCATTCATGATCCATGGAACAAACATGCACTTCATGTGCTGCCTCTGTGGGAGATACTGCTCATGTCTGCTGCAGAACAATGAAGAGAGGGTAGAAAATCGGCCTCAGATTTCTTTACTTTTTTAATGGTTTATTTTAAGATGCTCTGCTTAATATATTTTGGGAAGGCATGAATTTAGTTATAAATATAATTCTTCTTCTTTTTATAAAAAATAATATGCCGAGCAGCAAGTAGCTCAGTGAGTTACTGTTCATCTGGAGACCAGATGGTGAGCCAGGTTGTAATTCTAAAGTGAGCATGCAATGTCGTGCAGCTATAAGATTAAGTTGCATGCACTCATATCATCTTCCCCAGATGACTACTGATAAGAGAAAAGTCAATGTTTATAAAAACCCAATTAGCATGCATTAACAGCAGATCCCCAAGTTGTCTCTTGATCTCATTTGTGACAATAACATGGAATTACACTTTTATGAAGCAAGACAATATATAAAGCCATGGCATAAACAGTAAATGATGTGACAGACCTTCAGTTATTATTATTGTGTGTTTACCATTGCTTAAAAGCTTCAGCAGAGGTCTGTGCAGTCGTCACCTGCTGCAGCTAATTTGGACATATTGGCTATGGAGTGGCATCAATTGTTAACATACGTAGCCACATTTCTTTTAAGAAGACATTTAGTAATGTGACATTAATAATGCATCGATCAGGGAGAGTTTGCACACCATTTAAGCTAATCAGACCAATGCTCTGCTCAGATCCTGCAGCAAGGGTAACAAAGTGCCAAATGACTGTATAGCATATATGACCTTCTTGATCAACTGGCTGACACAAATACAACAGGATTGTTTAGAGTTTAAGCAAAGGGGGAATATTAACTAAAGAATAAAAGTGGTTCAGCCTGTTGAAAAGGTTTAATTCCTTTAAACTCCTCCATCTTTTCGTTTGCTGCTTAAAAAAACTTTAGATTACTGAATCATATATCTATTTAATATATGTTGTTTGTATTATAGACTATGCATAGTCATTAAGGTGCAAGGTGTGAATTCTATTTTACACAAAATGCAGTCCAAAAACATGCATGTTAGGTTAATTGATCACTCTAAATGATCTGTAGGAGTTTGTGTTTGTGTTGGCTCTGCAATAGACTGGCAACCTGTCCAGGGTGTATCCTGCCTCTCACATAGTAACTACTGGGATGGGCTCCAGCTCCCCCGTGATCCTTGAATTAGAATAAGCGAGATATAGAAAATAAACAATAATATAAATGCACATAAAGAATTCTTCTGTACATGAAAAATAGAATGAATCATTACTGTTCCACTGACATATAAAGCAAATGCTGTTGAGGTGATGGCCAAAGACCACCGTTTTTTTCTATTTGTACATAATGTTTTGGAGGTGTGGTTTGTGCTGGCTGCATCAGAAAATAATAAACAAATAATTGATTTATTTTAACATTTTGCTTTTATTTGAAAAATACTTTATTAATCATTTTAATGAACGATTATAGTCAATTGAATTTAACTAGTTTTGATATATAATGATAAAATAGTTAATGATAAAAAATGATAAAACTAAAGTATATATGTATATTTATTTAATTACTTATGTTTCTAAACTTTTCTCAATAATATGATGGATGGTTTGGAGCTGATTATGAGGTAATTAAACAAATAGATGCCAAGCAACGGCTTGAACACCTTATTTAATAAACACATTTCAGCCCCGTGTTTACAAACTGTGTAATTGAGTGTTTCTGCCCTCATAATGTTTATTCATCTTTTATGACTTCATTTTGCTTTCATTTCCTCATCGTCGTCATTCTGAACCTCGCGCATCGCTCACGTTCCGTTTTGTCCGACGGCACGTGAACGCTGCGCGGCTCCCATCCTACGTGAATGCAGCATAAACTGTTGAGGTGATCCATGGCAACAGAGCAGCAGCAACCAGCAGCAGAACCTGTCCTGCTCGCTCACATACAGCTTCTCTCGTGCACATTACCCCACAATCTGCTCGGTCTCCGTTACGGCAGCCGGAATGCACCGGAGAGGAATCACTCTTAACGGCTCCCGTCGATAAATTTCGGTATCAAGGTGACCGACCGGGAGCCAGCCAGCCATCCAGCCAGCTGCCTGATTACAGCTCCACATCAGCGCCGGGTGACAGCGGACGCTGCCAGCACTACGGAACACCGTGAACGGACACGTTTTTATAACGGAGAAGATGGTAGAATTGAATGTTTCAGGAGATTAAATTTAAAGAAGAAGAAGAAGAAAAAAAACCCTTTGGTGTATTCTCAACCAGACCGGAGCAAAATGAAACCAATTTTTAGCGCTCCTTTGGCTAAAAAGGCGTCATATTTTTGATTAACTCTTGCTGTGTCTCGGTAAAAACCCGACACCGTCCCGGTCCTCCCTGCACCGCCCGCTGGTCGTCTCCTCAGCACCGTCCACTCCTCCGTCCCTGCCCCTCATCTCTCCGAAGCATCCGAGGCATCATCGTGAAGATGGCGACTGGGTCGGGTTGGCAGGGGAAATTTACTTCATCCTCGGTATCCAGCGGGTTCTTTCAGTCCGGCATCGCCATGGAATATACCCAGGACCTGCACCTGAAGATGAGCAAGAAAATTGCACAGCTAACAAAGGTAAGAAGTGCTTCCACGAGGCCTTTTCGACTCTCTGAGCAGCATTTCAACCCTTGAGTAAGACCCTGTTCTCCCCCTTTCTTGGCGCACCAGACTCCATTTGTAATTTGTCCAATTAAGTCCTTAAACTCCTTTTACTGGATAATATTGCAGAGGTGTAACAGAACTGGACAACCTGCCTGGATTGTTGGGATTATCTGAAATCTTCGGGGCATATTTAAGTAAAAAGATCTGTATCTATGATTAGATGATTAGCTCTAAAACTTGTGCTGTGATAGAACTTTGCTGCAGGTGAATAACAGGTGAATTTGTGATAAAACATGCATCTCTACCTCTGTAGAAAATACATTCAAGGTTGTGACTTAGAAGATTAAAACTTTGATGCTTACTACTTGATAATGAATCAGGTTGGTGCACACAAGAGCTTGCAAATATCTTTGCTTTTGCAACTGTATTTTACCTTTTATTCCCTCCCTTCAATGTCTTTTGATTGGCCTGTTCTGCTCCAGCGTGACCCTTGAAGTAGAATTTGCATATCATATAAGGCACATTTAATTTGCACAGCTTGCAATCTTTACTTCCATTAAATTGTTGATGCAGAATATTAGATGGAAGAGCTGTTTGACAGGGATTACCTCAAGGAAAATGAGCTTTTCCTCAGCTGGCTGGGATTTTCTCCTGCACCGACTGCACCTGTGAGCTTTCAGGGGTATTTCCAAATGTTTTTTGCCCTGAAGGATGAGTGCGTTTTATCTCTGCCGTGACAAAATGACAGGGTTCTGATGTCTAGCAACTCCTCCACAACAGCCACTACAGTTGAAGTATGTGTGGGGTCTTGCCATATTACCATCAAGCTGGTGGTCTACCAGAGCCTCAAACACTATTTCTTGGTGTTTTTGTTTTTCTCAAGATCTATGCTAATGAAAAGTTAGAAGCCTGAAGTCGTCAGTATAGTAGAAGGATTCACTACTGACTCCAGCCATAAAATGTGTGCTCTCTGTATTTCTCTTTGTGCTGAGGAAGAAAAGCATAATTCAGCAGCCATTGGCAAGGTGTGTGCCAAATCTTCGTGCAGTGACCTTGCACCCTCTTTTCTTTTAAATGCAAAAGGGTTTATTAACCCTAAAAACTCTGCGATTTATGGTTTTTGCAATCTTTGGTCTGTTTGTTTTTGTTGTTTTTTTAATATAAGAATAGAACCTCAACCCTTTTTAATCAAAGTCAACATTATGGCGTTATTTTTTTTTCAGGAAAGCCTCAGTTATCAGATTATGAGGCTAAAATGATGTGATATTAATTTATCAATAGATATAGCTCCAATAAAGCCAACCAAAAAAGCTCATTATGGCGCCACTGTGCGTCAAAAACGTCTTCTTGGCTTATTTCCAGCTATAGAGGACCATTATTTTTCTTCTTTCTGCTCACTTGTTGATCTTTTGGCTGCTCCTGATTGGACATTACTGTCAATTTAAGCCATCTGATTGGGGGAAAGTTTGATAGGAAGTGGCTTCATCATAATTTCCAAGTGAAAGAAGAGGTTACTCAGCAACATAGTGATAGCAATCTTTTATTATTAGGAAAATGTGATAAATAATCATGTTATCATGGATCACTCATTGGGAATTTACCATACAGTCTCTGTATAACACACTGAGCTCCCATGTGTTATACATGCAGTCATATTTGCAGCTTCTGATATTTAAATCGGACATTTAGACATAATTAGGTCTGGAAAAAATGATAATCGGTGTTCAGGGGGATTTTTTGTGATTATGCATGTAAATCATTGGCTAAGTCCCATTTTTTGGAGGCATTATTGTGGCTTTGGAGCGACTGGAGGATGTGAAATGTATCACAGATCTCATGTATTACTGCAACATGGTGGAAAGAGTTTAAATCTAACTTTTGCAAATGGTTTCATGAGGCAACTTTCATGTATCTTATCAGTGTTCAGCCTTGTGTGCAGCGTGTATTCAGATTTGGACTAAATAATTGATGTGACTATTTAAAACTGAGATACAGTACTTTCTCACAAGAGCATTCCCAAATGAAACGATAGCGGATTATATTTTTCTATCCGAGTCACATGATTCCCACAGGCGACACATCTGAGCCTCCCATCTCTGGTGCCTTGTTGTTCGAGGCCACAACGGAGCTGGGGGAATGTGGCTGATGGCGCTTTGGGCCATCTGTTCACACTGACCGCTAATCTCTGCTCTCTGAGTCAGACATGTGTTCAGGAATAAATATCAACCTTGAAACTTCTCCGAGCGCCTCTCCTGAAACGAACCCGGGCTGAATGATTGTCGGCTCTCGGCATTTCGAGGACGAACAGAGACTGATTGGAGTGTCTGAATCTTAAATGGAAACCACCCCGCTCTAATCCTCAGTGCCTAGCCCTGCTTTTGCTTCCCAGTTTGCATATTGTGATTTATACAAATCTTTTTTTTTCTTTTCCCTAGAATTCATGTTTTATTCCCTTTTGTTATTGTTGTAGTGGATTTTCCCCTTTTTTTGTTTTATTTATGATCTGCTCAACAAGCAGAAGCAAGTCACAGAGCCTTCTAGTTGGAGTTTACATCAGTGCAGACGTGTCATCCTTTCTGTGAAACCCCGGCTCTATAGGCATTTACAGAGATTTCATGCATAGTCAGTGAGTCAGTCTTTGATTGCAGCTCTCCTGTGGTGCTGAATTCCACCATATGTGATGGAGGCTCTGTTTTCTGCCACTGTTATTTAAGAGTTCTTGCATTCATTTTTAATCCCAACAAAGCTGCTTTGCTTTTTCCTTTTCCAAGGCTGTATTTCATAAATTTTACTCTCTGATTGGTTAGCTTTCATTATGTCTCACAAAGAAGGCAATGTAGGGGTTTTCATGCTATGGCAACCATTTTGTTAAACATAGATAATTATGATGAATAATAATAAAACACATTTTTTGCAGTTTGTCCACATTACTGAGGTTCAGTTGCTGTGGGAGCAATGGGAAGCAGAGGGCAGCGTGTGGTTTTGCATCATCAGAAAAATGAGTTATAAAGATCTGTTGTCTAGCCTACAGTGTGTGCGTGTGTTTCATCTGTAATGCCTGGCTGACTTTAGTTTAGAAGTGAGTGAGTCAGAAATAGACCTGAGCTCTCTGGACGACGGGATAGGAAGAGGCTAATATACTGTAGTTGTGTGTTTTTGTGCACAGCAACAGCGTGGTTACCATGGAGCTCGGATACGTTCTGTAGTGTAGCAACAAGTACAAGTACAGGTTCAAATCAAGTCTACAAGTACGGATTACTTCTGCAAGCCAGGGAAATAAAGTACAAAACATTTGTCACACATGCTCCACACCTATGTAAGAACCAATCAGATTTCTCTAATTCCGAACCAATCACAGAGAGAGGAAGGATGAGGTCTTCCAGCCAGATTTGTTTTCCTGTGGAAAAGAACGCGTGACCGTCTGACCAAGGCCACCGTGGCTCAGCTCCCTGAAGGTGAGACGGTTTATGGAAACTTAAAGGTTTCTTTCAGGAGATACAACCATTTACAAAAAAAAAGAAAATAATTTATAGTGATTTTTCTGACAAATATCACAATTTAATCTTTTAAATTCCAGCTTCGGTTCACACAGAGATGGAGGATTTCCACATGAGACGACATCAAAATGTGGACTTATTATGTTAGCTGTGGGATGTGCTGGACAAATTTCCCTACGAGGATAATAAAGGATATCATATCGTATCGTAACGTTTCTATATTCTAACAAGGAAGCGAAGTTGAGATAAGATGCAACCTGTGGCCAAAACACGGACATTTCCTCTACAACTTTGTTCTTGTGGTAAAAACTGAACAGTTTGGGGTTATCTCAATTACACCACGGTGTGTCATTTCTTACATGACAGTTTAACCCCGATGCACGCACACACACGCGCAGGTAGACACGCTCAACCGACAGAAAACACAAGTGGGAAAATATGTGACTTTGACGTAAACTCTGACCAAAAACCAGTGTTTTCATCCTCTCCCCGGGAGGTGAAGATGGTCCATCGCTGAGATGCAGCTTAACAAAAAGGATTCTACCGTCATTGTCGTCGTTTCTGAGACGTATTGCGGCTGAAAATAAGTCCAGTTTTTGTTGGTTTTATTAACATCAAGGCGTTATCTGAGACCTGGACTTTCAGATTATTTAGAGCGACTTCACTCAGTAAAACCGTCTTCATTCACTTCATCAGGACATTTCACAAGTTTCATCTCTGGACAATTATTCGGCTAATGGGACTTCATAGCTGATACACGAGCTGATAGACATCTGTTACACGATGTAGAAATATCCTCTGTACAGGAAAGACGGCCGAAGGAGTGGATTTATAAAACCGTGGACGTGTTTAACGTTATTATGAATCACCATCTTTTGCGATTTGCTAATTGCATCGTTTTAATTTACAATTACAATTTTAAAACAATCATTAAGCCGCACTGAACATGGAAAACATGTCTTCACCATTAGCTAGTCCCACTAAGTGTTCTTCTTAAACATTTCATTTATTCATAAACTGACTTGCCTTTAGGGAGCCATGATGGCTGTCGGCCTTCATCAGATCTCTCCGGTATTGGTTAGGATTTAGAGAAATCTGATTCTTGTTAAACAGACGTGTATTTTTTTTCAGACTAGCAGAATTAATCTTGTAAATTTACAAGTCCGGAGTTATAAAAGGAATGTCCTACCCTACCTGCATACATTTATATGAAACAGTATGAAGGTGGATAAAGAAAAACCTGTCTTCTTCTTTACAGAAGCAACATTTTGCTTTTTCTTATTACACAGCTGCACAAATAACACAGCATCTTAGAAATCTGGAAACTAGAATTGAACCTTCCTCCGTGCCTATGCAGGGGATCGGCACGGATGCACATCCTACAGGCTGAAAATGAAGTCTAGACATAGACGATAAGAGGCTTTGCTGCCGTCTCTTGATTATATTTAAATGATATTATGACTCAAACACAATTTTCATCCCCAAAGTATTGCCTCTTATCAGGACCTAAAATGAATAAGAGCCCCCCCTCATTATGTAATATCCCCTGCTATCCCCAGTTTCATGCTGTGGCTGACAATATGTTCAGTACTGTAGGAAGTCAATAATCCTGGTCAGAGAAACAATAACAGGCTGCCAGCTGAATAAAAACGGATGGGAAGGGATTGTTTTTGGTTTTCTCTTTCATTCAGTGACAACGCTGCTGAAACCCAGAATACAGTGTCATCACTTGGCAGCATGTGTGTGTGTTGATGCCATAATCAAGGGGTGCTAGTGCAGTGATCCATGTTGCACGAGTGGGCAGGGTTAGAGAGCAGATGGTCGGATCAACACGACTCCAGACTCACTGGGCTGCTGATGGGGCTTTATAATGTCACTGTGGTTTATGTTATATGTTCATTAGTTTATATTCATTTCATTAAATTTCATAGTACATGTTTCAGTTGTATGATAGTTGTAGTACTCCCTTTTCCTACTTGGACTTTTTCCTCTCTTTATGTCGCACATACGCAACAAAATGGATCCATTTTACATTTCTGTAAAACAATGATGGCTTTTCTTATTAGTGCTGTGATGCAGCTGTGTGAATGTAAAACATGAGGACCTGCACACGCACACGTTGGGTCGCTGCTGCACAGGAACTTGTCGAACTTTAAGAGATCAGGAAGGATTCCTTTGTATTCACCTACAACCCTGATCCCAAAAAAGTTGGGTCATAAAAACAAATGCACTGATGTGCAAATCTCATGAACTCATATTTTATTCCAAACAGAACATAAACATGTCACATGTCTAAACTGAGACATTTTACCATTTCATTGAAAAATATTAGGTCATTTTAAATTTGATGGCAGCAGAAATGTAATTGGTACAAATCCTAAACAGCCGGAGGAGCATCATGTTAATTGGCAGCAGACCAGTAACATAACTGGGTGTAAAAGGAGCATTTCAGAGAGGCAGAGCCTCTCAGATGCAAAGACAAGCAGAGGTTCTCCAGCTTCAAAAAACCCAATCGGTGTCTCTAAATTGTCCCCATCACAGAGTGAGTGGTTGTTTGTCCCTCTGTGTTGGACCTGTGATGGACTGCCTGCCTATTATGATCCAGAGCCGTCTGAAACATTAGAGAACATCTCATCAAACCCACCTGTCGGCATTTCTTTGGCTCTGTAAATGCAAACATAACTCCGGAGCTAGTTAGCTAACACAGCTTGGTAGAAGAAGATTCATGTTCAGGAAGAAACTGAAATATGAAACAAACAGACTTTTCCCCGTGTGATGCTTTTTTTCTTTGCTTAATTATGTTTCCTGAAACATTGTCTGTCTGTATTGATAAAAGCTGAACACACCAGCATGCTAGCCCTCCTCTGATTTAAAGCATTTTGTAGAAATGTAGAGCTTCTGGCATCATCACATTTTCCAGATTCAGACATTTGGGCTTCATTTTAGACTAATTAATGATGGTTTGAAAACCTTAAACCAACTTCCAGTAATATGACATTACCTGAAGCCATAATTAGCATTTCTGGCCTGGTTTGTGTGCCAACATCATCAGGTGAGGGGAAAAGGTTTTTGTTTAAAACCTTCAAACGTAGAGAAAAAACGGTGCTTATTGCCTTTTTAGTGACCGCTTTTAAAAAATTCAATTAGTATTGATCAGAGCACCTCTGGTGTCTGGTTTGTCCCTCCTGGGCTGCTGTACGACCATGGTGGCGCATGTGTTAAAAGATGAAAGCAATGAAAGCTGCAGCAGTGAAGGAGGTGAGCCAGCATTTGCAAGGATAATGGTTTATTCCCCAGTTTTCCCAGTTCACAGGGCTAATTTTACCATTTATCTTAACGTTAGGGGATTTTATTCATTGTTTCCTAAATTAGGTTGTAATGCTATATATATATATATATATATATATATATATATATATATATATATATATATATATATATATATATATATATATATATGTAGCAAGATTACCGCATGCCAGAACATTCTCGGGATGTTGCAGTAATACTAAAATATGCCCCATAAAAGCCTGCACATTCATGTCAGAGGCACTTAAAAATGCATCAATCCCTGGTTATCAGAATTGTAAAATGGCAAAAATTTCCTCTTTTATTTGGCCTGAAAATCCTCTTAATTCAACAGTTTTCAAAGGTGTGAAGACAACAGCTTTTGGAATTTCTATCCTGAGCATTTTAATGAATTTCCTCATAATTCGGTGTGTGAGTGGAGTAAAAAGAGTGAGATGTGTGAGAGAGAGAGAGAGAGAGAGGGAACAAAACAAGCTGAGTGACATGTCATTATGAGCTGCTATTTATCACAGAAAACAGGAAGTGCTAGGTGCCACTGTTTTGGTTTGGAGAGTACTTTCTGGAGGTGACAGGTGTGAAGATATCGGCCACGCTTTTCAGCTCGGCAATCTCTGAATATGATTTTATGGGAATGAAAACACAGGAGTTTGGTGTGTCCGTGCGTGTGTGTGTGTGTGTGTGTGTGTGTGTGTGTGTGTGTGTGTGTGTGTGTGTGTGCGTGGAAAGCAACTTGCCGCTGCCGCTGTGAGGAGTGCAGCTTATTAACCTCTGCAGGATGTTTCTTCACTGATTGTCACAATTCTCTGTCAGATTTCATTAAGATACACTCACACAGTTACACGCACACACACACAGTCACACGCACACACACACAGTCACACGCACACACACACAGTCACACGCACACACACACTGACACACACACACATACAGAGAGACGAGGAGAAAGATGGCGAGTGAGACGGAAGCACACTGGCCTGGAGCGCTATCCACAACAAATAAAGCATTGCCGACGTGCCTGTTGACACACACAAACATGCCGGGACGCTCACACACAGCGGCGCGTGGAGGTGTGCATGAGGCAGGGTGAGATGAGTCACTCCGAATATTGACCTTGAAGATTTCTTCTGCTTACTGACGAGCAGAAATCACTTTGCTGCTCGTGTCTGATGCTGATGCTGGCCAAACACGCGTGGAGCTGGTTGTACGAGCCGGTCCCTGTCTTCCACCTGAAGGATGGTCTGTAAACAGCCCATGTGGTTTTATTTTCTTACTGTTTATGAGACGTGTGACCTGAGCGCTCGCTCCAGCATGGTGTGGTGGGACCCAACTCAACAGACTGGAAAAGCTGCAATGAAACCCTCCTCGCTGATTCACTGAATGGCTGATGGTGATGTGAGGAAAATATTAGGGGGTGTAATGGTACATGTTTCCGTATTCAGATGTTACGGTATGGAACGTGCCTTGCACTACTCTTACTTATGGCTAGCAACAGTTTTATGGAGAAACCAGAGCTTGAAGACCCTCCTCCGCCCTGTCTGGAAGAACTTCGGCCTTCCAGTGAAGTATGTAAATGGCCAAAGACAAGCTTGTGTCGAGCTGTGTTCAAGATCCGCTCCTTGGAAACTTGAACAAATCCATCAGAGACCTGACGCAGGACGCCAGAGATGCATCTGGACCTTCAGCTGATCCTCTTCAGAAATGATCTCCATGGAAAGGGGGCTGTCAAGAAGCCATTCTTAAATAAGGGAGACAGGCTGAGGGATGCCACATGACACAAGAACTGGACTTAAAATCAGTGTCAACAGGTCTGATGGAGGGATGCATCCTCCCCAGAGCCCGGACCTCAACATTATTGAAGCAGTGTGAAACTGTCTTGACAGAGAACAGAAGAAAAGGCAGAAACATCCTTCTAGAAGTCTCTTTTAGGTAAAATGGTTCAGATTGTGTTGACGAATAAAGTTTTTCAGAGCAAATATTGACTTTATAAGCTCATCAGAATTGCAATATAATATACAGTTTTATGTAAAATACTCATTTCCATTTAAGTAATTAGTCATAATTTTAATGGTGAACATGTAATATAGTATAAAAAAATGTAATGATGTTCAGCTAATTCCTCCTCTCTTCTTCAATCTAAAGAATGAACAGAATAGTGTGGCGTGTTTTTACCAGCTGGCAGCCTTATTAACACGATAATAAAATCCTCGTTTCTATCTGATATATAAAAATCCTATCAAGCTCTGCTGGTTGTTAGAACAGGGAGTGAGCAACGGCATCAGAGACACACACGGACAACAAAGCTGATCTAATCATCAGGTTCTTCACCTAAAGGAGCCCTCAGGAGTTTTAAACCCGTCTGCTCCTCTCACGTCTTTTGTTAAAGCCTTGCTCTTTGTGTTTAGCAGGGTTCAAAGCTAAAGTAAAGGTGTATCAAGAAACAAACGCAAAGAGCACAAAGAGAGATTTCCTTCACTTTGATGGGCTGGTAATGGGCCAGAAGGCTGTAATGCATCAATGCTTTACAACAAGCTGCACTCTGCACAGGACTGCTTTACTGTTAGCGCTTTGACGTGATGTAACCCTCCATCTTGTGGCCGTATTGTAATTCAACAGCTTTGCAGAACTCTGTGTTTGTGGCTGTATAAAAACCCCAGTAGGTTTGAAACAATGGATCGTTGAACCGTTTCCGCAGTCCCAGACTCCCGCCAGCACACAGAGTTGATCCAGCCTCCCCTCCACTCTTCACTGCATCGGGAATTCATTTTGAAGATGCAGTCAGAGAGGATCAGCTCTGTTAGAGGCTGAAAACATGGTTGAGACCCCACCTGCAGCATGGTTTGGTACAGGAAAGAGTTGTTAGATATAGACTTTCACAAAGAAGAACTGAGTTTTAAGGTGGCGAGAGAGGTGATCAGCTGGTGCAGGAAGGTAAGAACAGGGGGGATCTGTTTGGGTAATCAGTCTACTAGTGTTTAGACTCAGCTGGAGACATTGGAGGGAACCTCAACTGGTACCAGAGCTTAGTAAATTACAGATGCGACTCAGTATAGTGAAGTAGAATTTTAATAGAGCCGGAGCCTCGCAGTGCTTTCATGGGATAACGGCTGAGCTCTTGGTTTTAATGGGACACTTTTTGGTCTTGGTTTTCGACTTGTTTCATCATCTGATGAGAGAAGCGGAGACATATAGAACAGAATGATCCTTTAGTTGTCCCTTAGAGGAGAAATGTGCATTATAGCAGCATAGAGATAGACCGGACACACAGAGTTAGAAATAAGCAGAGAGATGAGATGAAGAAACACCAAAAATCCAGTGAAAACAGCAGTTTATGTAAAGACTGGATGTTATATTTTAATCTGGAAATAAAAGTGGTGTTATGCCCCAAGACACAACATGGAAATGACTCATCTTCTGCAATTCTCAAGCAGCCATGCAGACATCATAGAGGTTTTAACAATCACAGAGTTTTATTAAACACACGACTAGAGCTCAGGGAGCTGAAGAGGATTTATGGTTACTTCAGGGAAGGCCAAGGCCAAAATAATAGAAGAGTATATAACCTGTGTCAAAACAAGAGGAAAGAAAATACAAGCAACTTAGCTATCTAAAGAGAAAACATGACTGGGGGGGGTTTAATAAAATAAGCGTTAATAAAGGAAAGTCTGACTTATGGACGTCATGTTACTGTAACAGCTCTGAGAGAAGCTGCAAAGAAAGAAAGTTGCAAACCTTTGCAACTGGGGTATACTATGTTGGCAGGAAAATCTGCACAATCCATCATTAATGACAGCGGTGGGCCGGATCCCTCCTCACCTGTTCAACTTCTCACCCACCTTTTCTTCCCTGTGTCCTCCCATCCATGCTCATTTTAACTCCAATACAAATGTGCCTTAAGCTGCTGTATTATGCATTAAATGGTTTAATATTAATTCCTGAATAACTATACATTTAAATATGGCATTAATTGTCAATAATTGAAATATGCAAATAGAAGTTTTGACTGAAAGCCTCTATAAAGCCTAGACCGCCGAGTTTAACACGAGCCCACATATCTGAGAAGAAAAGGAGCTTTTTGGCAGATGGTGTCAGTACTGAGAAAGTACTGAGAAATGTTAAAGACTAAAGTTTGCTTCAGCTCTCTCTTTTTTTCTTCTTCTTGGCAGCAGCCTACACGGCCACCAGGGACCCATCTTTACCTACTGGGTTTTATTCCTCTTTCTCTTTTTCTATTTCTCTATTTTCATTTTCTAACAGATTGTATAACACATTCTTTAATCCCCTTCTTTCTTTTATTTGATGCTTTTTTTTTTATTGGTTCATGGAAACATGTAAGTGTAGCTGATGATGTCGGATATCGGCTGTCATCCCTTTTCCCTGTGCAGTGTTTAATGAATCAAAGATCTAATCAATCTGAAGTCGACTCTTTTAATGAATTGAGCTGCTTAGGAGCTTTTCCAGGAATCAGGGTTCATGTGTTTTCACTGCAGGAATGAAGGGCTAAAAAAGTACCCAAGGAGAAGTTTTAGTCCCAAGAAGCACGGTTGCCTCACGTAGAGGTTCGATTCCTGGACTGGCTTATGTTGCTGCATGTTGAGCCTAAACATGCTTTCCCAGCGTTGAGCATGAAAGAGAAGGTGAAGTGTTTTCACCGCGTGCAACATTGTGATGGAAGACAAAAGATATCAATTGACAAAAACATTTTCTACAGGAAAACACAGCAAGAGAATGTTTGAAACATGTGAACATATGAGGGAAATCGTCATGACATGATGTATATATATATATATAATATATAAACATACAGTCGTCTGCAAGATTATCACACCCTCCCGTTAAAGAAGGAAAAACAACAGCTGGCACTGAAATAAGCTGAAATTGACTAAAATATAAAATATGAAATCAAATACTAAAATATATATAAAAATTCCATGAAAATCATCACATTGTTTCGAATTGTGGTTCAATAGAAATATTTTTTAAGAACAAGCAAAAAATATGATAAACTAATAAATGTTACGTCACTCATAAGCTAATGATTTGTTGAGCAATCCTTTGAGGCGATCACTGCAATCAGGTGTTTTCTGTAACTCTCCATCAGACTTCTACACCTGTCCACAGGTATTCTGGCCCACTGCTCATCAGCAAAATGCTCTCATTGGTCCAGGACCGTCTTGTTTGTTTGTTTTATATAATTTTTTCAACTCAATTAAATTAAAAAACGTTTTAGTTCACTAAATTGTAATTTACCAAATTTGTATTTATTATTACTTTTTCACTACTTATTTGATTTGATATTGAGAATTTAGCCTTTTCTTTGATGGAAGGTTATGAATAATTTTGTCGCATCAATCACGATAAAACGCCTGAAGAGACTTCATCATATATGATTGTTTCACTGTGGTTTTTCTCAAAACCATAAAAAAACACTTTCTTGTATTTCTAAGGATTTTGTCACAAACATAGCAGCTAATGCATGAATATTTAGAACAGCAAATGTTTTATTGTCTATTCTCAACACAAAGTTACAAGGCGGTTTACAGAATAGAAAAAACACCTTGCACAAAAACAGCGATGTGGGAGGGAGAAATATTTAAGATGCCTGATATGACTCATTGATTTAACAGCACATGGAAGCACTGAAAATGGCAAGCGAACCAATTTTAGTTTCGTTGAAATGAGATTTCTGAAGTTGTAAACCATTGATGGCAAAAAGGTGTTGATTCTGTAAAATATACAAACGTGAAATATGCACTAAAAACAATTTTTATGTTTGATGACTTTAAATTACTTCTCAGACTTAGGAGCACATTTGCTCAATTTTTACTCATTTGAACTTTTAATTAATGTTTTCACTAATTATTACAATCTTAAAAACAAGCAACCTGTTGTAAAACTGTGGTTTTAACACCTTCTCAAGATAATTGCCAAAAATCTTTTTTCTCAGCCGTTTGTGTTATCAAGAGAAGCTCCTTCCAGGTTGTAACACTAAGAAGAAACGCAGTAAGAGGAGAAAAGAAAAAAAATCTGAAGAGCTTGAGGCCGACCCGGAGCAATCTTGAGCGGTCGGTTCAGTCGAGCATGACAACACAACATGGCAGGTCTGTGCAAGAACTTTCATAGAGAAGCAACAACCTCTCTAATGCCATACGGACATAGGAAACCAAAGCAGAGCTCTCTGGGAAAACAGTGCATCAGTTAGTTTTTAAGGTGATGAAAGAAAACCTTAAAGAGGATCTTCTATGATGCTGCAGGGCTGCTTCGCTGCCTCGCTGAATGCAGGAATCAAACGTATTAAAGCAATGATGAAATCAGATTATTGAAGAATTTGAGAACAAAGGCTTTGACTTAATGTCAGAATACAGGGTTTGAGGCGAATGCAATGGGAGTTTCAGCATGACGACGACCTTAACAACACGGAAGAGGGTTGAAAAGGAAAACACAAGTTCTGAAACTGAACATTGCCAAAATGAAACTGGCAAAGTTAAAAGAAAGAAACAGCAAACGGGTAGAGAAGCTTTTGCTGCTAAGGTCAAGAGTATTCCTGCTTTTAGTTGCACATGTGTTTTATTATGGATCTTTTGGGTATTTTATGCTTGTTTGAAGCATCGTTAGTGCATTCAGCCGCATTATAACCAGACAGGCAAGTATGGGAATCGAGAAAATTATGGAAAGTTTCAAAGACAAACTTGTTGACCAAATCCAAAGTTACCCGCATTTCAGTGTACCGTATTGAAAATATCCTCGTCACAGTAGCTGGTGAGAGATCAGTACTATTTTACAAGTTACCATGGAGACCATGCGTTTTGTCCACCAGTCAGATGAATTGGCTCAGCAATTTTGTCAACTACTGGAATACTGAGACTAATTATCAGATGAATACTTCATAGTTTTGTTTACACCCTACATTTTTGGCAACTCTATCTGGTCTGTGTTGTCTAATGTCGCCTAGTTGAATCCTTCGGTAACCAGCGTAGTACACAAGTAAATACACAAGCGACCGCGCTGGTTGCCTGTGCAAACAGCAGGTCCTAAAGCTGGTATATTCTTAGGATATAATCATTTGGACGCTGTCAAATTTCTGCAACCAAATTTTAGTGCACATTCACACCAGGAGAGTTCAGGGTGCTCGGTTCGATTTCCCAAAAATGTACACCTTCTTTTGGTTTGGTTTGATTTCACGCTGCGTTTTACTCAACAGATCAAATTACCTAAACAACATCACGCAGTTACAACTAGCGATGCACCAACATGTACTTGAATTCAAATACTGTCGCCTCTAAATTACTGAATATTCAGAAGTATTTAGAACCAATTAAATCTAAATTTGACTAGATCTGATCAAATAAACTTCTAATATTACAAAATTATGTTAAGAATGCTATACAAATAAGCGCATGTAGAGCGTTTGTATTGAAGCTGCTTCCAGCTACACGTCACACACTTATAGAAAATGATCGTCTGCATATTGCTGCACTTTCCTGACATTCATTAAGAAACACTATATGATGCACTGAAATAATTTCTGGTTATTCATGTCGGTCTAATTCTCTACAGAGAGATAAACGGTCATTCTTTTATTTCCTCTCTCTTTTTGAGCCTTTGTTCATTTTCCTGAAGACCATTCCCCTCTTGGCTCTTTCTAAAACTGGCAGGCCTGTTTCCTCCTGTTCCCTCATGTCCTCTCTGTTTATCAGCTTGTCCTTTCCTCCAGCTAAAGGACATCCAAACAACAGCAGGGCTCTCTATGACTTCACCCAGCCTCCAGTCTGTCTTCCCATTAAGATGAGATTAAATCCTGATCCCTTCGGGGGATATTTAGGCCATTATAACAACAGACAATGAAAAGTGAAAGGATATTTATGGTATCATGATTTGACATTATTAAACGGCATGTATGAGTTTGTGGCTGAGAAATGGAGAGATATTATTTTTCCAAAATAAAAACTAAATAACAAACATCCTATTTTAATGTTTTCTTTTTGTAACTTTAAGCTAATTATTTACTCAAAACTTTGACTTCCAGTTAGTTTCTGTTACTCGTGGCGGGGTATATTTTCCCCCAGCCCTCTGACTTTTCTTTACTCTTGACTGAGCGCTTGACTGATTTGCAATCTGCTGACTCAGCGTTCCTCCTTTTAAAACAGTCTGCCTTTTTGAACGGTGGATTGGGCCTTATTGATCGGACTTATTCTCCACAAATGCATACATTGCTTCTCTTTGCCTCCTCGTAGCTTGCAGTAAGATTTTCCTTTTAGTTAGCTGTGATTTCATGCCCCTTATTTATTCATGTGTTCATAGCCTACTTAAGCCTGGGGTATATGAGTATTAAACATGAATACTGGGTAAAAAAAGAAAACAGGAATGTCCCTGTCTGCTTTTAAGAGAAAACCCAACTTTAGATTTTCTATCTGTAAGTGAGCAGCCCTAGAGATGAAATTCCTATTAAATCTACTTGTCTTATCAGCAGAATCAAGATGAAAAGTTGTGACAGAAACAGCTGCTCTGATTCTTTAACCAAGGAGCTGTAGATTCGAGCTATTTGTCTAAATGAAATCTTGTTGTTGATAATGGGCTCTTTGCAGCCCTGGGCAGCTGAAACAGACGGAGTAGAAAACTCTTGTGTGTTTTAGAAACATTTAAACAAGATGTTCCTTCTTTTAGAATAATGTGAATATAAATAAAAACACTAATGCTAATTATACAGTATGTTTACATTAATTAAAGGAAATGTGACATAAATTCTGCTTCATTCAAACATGAAAAATACTGAAACGTCATCTGTGTGGAGCAATTAAAGGATTCCTGTTAATGCCCAAAGTAGTTTTAAAATGTTTTAACTTTGGTTACAGAACTGATTACTCCCACATCTCCATTGTTTTTATGACACAATACTGTCACATACACTCTCTGGCCACTTTATTAGTACCAGGTTTGACATCTCTTGCCCACAGAACTGCCTTAATTCTTGGTGGCATAGATTCAGCAAACCTTCCTCAGAGATTTTGCTCCATATTGACATGATAGCATCACACAGTTGCTGCACATCCATGATGAGAATCTC
>JAOXYM010000024.1:21509099-21527126 GCA_028567055.1 Leptatherina wallacei
ACACAGTTGCTGCACATCCATGATGAGAATCTCCCGTTCCACCACATCCCAAAGGGGAAATATTGGATTAAGATGTGGTGACTGTGAACATTGTCATGTGCAAGAAACCAGTTGGAGATGATCTGAGTTTTGTAACATGGTGCATCATCCTGAAAATACAACTGCTTGATTTCAGTGTTTACAATCCAAACACCTCTGTCCTGAACCGATGACACCTTGGTCCCATCCCTACCTTAACCCACATGTGCAAACCCCACCAGCACGAGTTTCTGTGCATGCTCCATGCCGACTTCTCTATTTTCGGTGTGTTTATGTGGCTGTGCCACAGTGCCATTCACAAGTTTGGAATATGTCCTCTATAGTGGTTTTGCATGGATGCACACGTTTCTTGAAATTATTCTGGCTTCACAGAAAACTTTTTGAAATTGAAATCAGTTGTGTAACTGTGTGGATGAAGCAGGGTTGTCTGATTTATTGATCCAAGGCAGGATGGGTCTATGCTTTGATGATCTGAGCCTAGCATCTGAATGTGGAGCAGAAATGGAGACTCATCAGACCAGGCAACATTTCTCCATCTTCTATTGTCCAGTTCTGGTGAGTCTGTGGGAATTGTAGCCTCAGTTTCCTGAGGTCATCCGGTCTTCTGAAATCCCCTGTCCTCATTCTGATACTTAGTTTGAACTTCAGCAAGTCTTCTTGACCATGTCTACATGGCTAAATGCATAGAGTTGCTGCCATCTGATTGGCTGATTAGCTATTTGTATTAAGCAAATGAAGGTGCACCTACGAATGAAGTGGCTGACGAGCATATTCCTTCTATGTGCACAGTGGTAGCAGATGTTAACATGCATTACATTTATTTTTGTTTTTCTATTTTGGATTGTAGACTGAAAATCTTCTCATTGCTTCGGGAGCCAAATGCACCTGGTTGTATTTCTAACAGATGGAAACTGAAATCTGAATCAATTTTGACGCTCTCTGATAAATCTCAGTTGTTGGATGATCGCATTCTTTTTTCTAATATTCATATAATAATCACATTAGGTTCTAATGTTATTGACTTTTCCTTTTATTAAACTTTTATTAACATCGTATGACATATAATAAACTACTGTAGGATTTCATGAGGCAGAAGTTTGACTCATGATTGGAGGACGGTATAAAAGTTTGTGTTTTAGAAATGAAAGTTTCAGCGTTGTGTTTATAATCTGAAACTAATCCAGAGAAATGAAAGGCAAACACTTCCAGACAGCTTCTAAAGTTGAGAGTAATGAATGTTCAATAAAGATAAATCCCAAAGCAAATGCATGGCACGGCTGATGAAATCATTTTATGGGGGGGCATTATTCAACAGTACGCTCATTGCACATTGGGATGGAAAATTACTTTTAATTACAAAATGGAGTCACAGTAAAATGGCTCCTGTTCTCTGGAAAAGTGACACAATGATTGATTAATTTCAGAGATCGAAAGCCATCTCTGTGTCTCTGCCGAGGACAAAGGAGGGTGGAAAGAGAACAAGGACATGATAAAGTTACAGCCGCAATCACATGGAAGATTGTATTTGGCTTCACATAATAAAGCAAAAAGAAAAGCCAGGTATAAAAGGATGAATGTGCAGTGATGAGCTGAAGCAGCTGGAAGGATCTGTGCAGGACTTGATTTAGATCTGCTTTCCTGTGTGCTGCTGAGAACTTCTCTTCTCTGATCCAGGAAACTTTAACGTATTCCAAACAGAGGTAGCAGGGCTGGGTTGAAAAATCGATTTAAATCGATTCAAGTTAAATTCATTCAATATCGATTCATAAAGCGTAAGGATTGATTTCTTTTTTATGTCCGTATTTTCTGATGACGTGACCCAATTTTCGCGTGGCTTACCGAGGCTCTGCGAGATCTTAGCAAACACAACTGGTTTCTTGTTTCACTTTGGTCCAAAATCAGCTTTCGTTGCAGAGATAAGGCCTCATTCAGATGTTTTCATTCCCCAGTGTGGATTATATTCACCTTTAAACTATTTAGCAGCATATCACCGCTCACGTTAGCAGCTAACCTTGAGTCCGCGAGTGCCGCCACATCAACAGGAAGTGATGTCACCACCCATGTATCTCCGAAATAATTCCAATTTTGGCGCCTCATCAGGTCACGTTTCGTCCTTTTACCAAAAACTAAACAGTCTGACGTTATTGATCTGATTTTTCTTTCTTCACCACAGCATCTCTGGCTGTGAATCGGGGGAAACGCTGTAATATTCTGGTATTTCAGAGGTGCATTTTGATGCATCTTATTAGATTATTATAGTAATCTGATTACTCCCAGAACACTGATTTTGATTATAATGTAATTTTATTATCATGCTCAGTGTTTTATAAAAAGTTACCTGAAAAAAATGAGTGTTGTTAAACAATTAGCTGTAAATGAATCGAAATCAAATCGAAATCGACTATTGCAAATCTAATCGAATCGATTCAGGGTATTAGTGATGATACCCAGCCCTAAAGGTGACCCTCAACCAGGATGATATGTTGAAGCCAATGATTTAATGAATGATTTGTACATTCTCACAGAGAATGGGTCTGTTTAGGTTTGGAGGAAAAGTTTGTTTAATAAGATTTGAGTGGATTTGCTGCTTGAAGCTGTCATGGTCTCATAGTTTCTTTCATTGTGAATGAATCTTCCTCATGTGTTTCTTGTTTTCCTCTGGGTTTATGTTCACCTATAGGGGGCGCTACTAAAGAATAAATTGTGACGTTATTATTTTTAACTAGAGATTGCACCTCATCGCTCCCTCCTGACGCTTGTTTTCATTTAAGATTTTTCTTGTCTCAGTTTTGTCTGTTCGACTTTGATAATGATTGTCTTGTACGAAACCTGTAAACAGAAATATTTCATGTTTAATGAGATCATTAAGCACTTTAAATGCTTCCCATTTCTAGTTAGTGAGAATTTTCTGCTCTTCCCTCTACTGTGATGGCAGGTATTTAACGCTTTATGAAATAGAGCAACTTTTGAAAAGACAGTCTTGTGTAATAATAAGATACGTAGACAATAACAGATAAAAGGGAAATGAGGTTAAATTGACCAAAACTGTCATTTGTCTGATTGTCTGTCTCAACATTCCTTGTATTTTCCTGGTGTTCCCCCTTATTGTTCCTGGAGTTGTTTTGGACTTCATGTCTGTGCCAGTAACTGCCTCTAAACCAAACAGTGGAAAGAACCTCGTCTTCTCTTAACCTAAGAAAAAAGATTTAGTTTCAGCCGACCAGTTCGGACCGCCGATCCGAGCCTGTGAAACATGGAGAGGCTCTTAGCGTTGATGCTTCAAGCTTTCCAGTGAAACAGTACGTGGACAGTCAGTGGTGGGTTAGCAGCTCATTACCAGTCCAGCAGAGTGTTTTACCGGCTGGTGTTAACAGCACCGCATTGCTTTCCTTCATCTCGCTGATGTCTGACTGCTCTGTAGATGAACTCTGACATATTTCCCTCGTCTTTGTTTTGTTGTCACCCCATTAAACAGACACGCACACGCGCACGTTCGCAGCATCTTCCTCGCAACGCTGCAGCCAAATGATTAGCATGTTTTTGATTTGATGGAGCAATTATGAGCATACTTTACAAAACAAGCTCTTTTTTTCTCAAGCTTGATGTGTAAATGGGGTTCGCTCAGTCCTTCTGCGTCTAAAATATAACAAATGAGATCACAAATTTGAACACGTACAAATATGCAAAGAAACGGAGAAGCTCCAGGCTGCATGTGCTATAGACACCGAGGCCAGAGCTAATGGAATTCAGCATGCTGAGACTCTGGAAGCAAAACAGAGCAAGAGAAAGATGAGAGGGATAGAGAAAGAGCCGAGCAGTTCCCAGAGGAAGCCGGTGCCGAGCTATTCTTAACACCCTCTCTATAATGATGGGCTCATTCATAGATCACGTCTTGTGCTCTGCAGGTTCATGATGGGTTTTTTCTACGACTATGCATTGTTACGTAAGAAAGTAGGCCTTACAGTCCTGCAGAATAACCCGAAGCCCTTCAGCTGTGATCTACAGCAGGGACTCAAGAGAAAGGGATTCCACCTTAAATGGTTTTCATGCTCCAGTAACCGGCCTGATGCTGGAGAAGGACGTGCAGACGTCTGCAGGTCAGGCGACACAGTATGGAAGAGAAAAAACTATCAGACCTTTTCAGTCTGGATTCAGCTGCGTTTTCATTTACATTGATATGATTTTTTAAAATATGTGAATAGCCACCGTGCAGGAAATGTATTATAGTGCAAAAGTGTAAAACCAACACTCGTGTTTATCGATGTTGAGGTCTGGGTTCTGGAGAGGACGCTTCCCTCCATTGGACCTGCTGCCACTGATTTGTAGTCAAGCTCTTGACATGTGGCGTACCTCAGCTTGTTTCACTTCCGTAAGAATGGCTTCTTGACAGCCGTCCTTCCATGGAGACCATTTCTGATGAGGCTGTGTCCAGCAGTAGATGGATCAGCTCAAGGTCCAGATGCATCTGTGTCAGGGTTCGCTGGATTTGTTCGTCTTTCTTAAGATCATCCCTTTCATCTCCGGCCTGACACTTCTTCTTTTGTCCTCCCTCAAATATTTAAAGGACAAACTTCAGACCTTGCTGAGATATATTCTTTTCTCTCCTAGCTCTTTCAGAATCACCCTGTTGATGCAAAAAACCTTTTATATCAGTCAAGCCGTAATTATTTCTGGTGTTTTTTAGAGATTCGGTTGATAATTGGGAAGAAATTGTGTCTTTTGACAGGCTGCAAGTAACAAAGTGCTGCAAGATATCATTTCTTTGCCTAATTGTTTTGTGTAGACAGAAAACTGGTTAATCCTTGAGTGCTCCACGTCGCCTGAAATGATGTTTTTAATCTGGCTTTCTTTGAGCCTGAAGACTTAAGTAGCCGTGTGTGTGTGTACTGCTTCTTTACACACCCCACACACACCGCTAGATTTGATACAATAGAGGACAAAGAAAGATTAGGACAAAAGATGGGTGAGATACACTGAGCAACATCGCAGTATGTGGACATATCTGAAGTAAATAAGCTTCTGGTTGTCATGGTTACATGTGGTGTGAGGAGGAAGGTGAATTCATTTTGCAAATAGTTTGTGTGTGTGTGGACTTTAGACGGAAAGTCCTTCTGTTTTGTAGCCGACTAAGTGAGATGGAGGTGATGGAGTGCCTCATCCTTCAACAGCTATGGGCACACACACACACACACACACACACCAAACACTTAAAACCAGCCATCTGAGGCTGAGGTCACAGTGGATCAAGCTGTCATTGCCACAACCAACCGCTGTGTGTGTGTCAGTGCGTGTCCATCAGGGTAGAGCCATGCAGTGAGGGGGGGCAGCTGCAGAGACATGGTCGACTGGACAAGCCGGCCACCACCTGGACACACACAGACAGTGAAGAAAGATGGGGAAACATCAACAAAGAGTCATTAACAGAGTGTCGCTGCACATTTAGTCGACACAAAGCGACGCCGTCCGCCTAGAATTTAAATATTGATGGTTTGAAGTGAATCGCGTCATTTGCAAGCCTGCAATTAATCTTCATCTTTCCTTTTTATCTATAGCAAGTCAGAAAAATGGTGAATTATTCCTTTTATACATTTCTAAAGATCTCTGTTTGGCCCAAAAAACCAGCACATCTACAAATTTGAGATGATTTGTTGTTGTGATGATTATCAGTCCAAAGACGCAGATTCATTTTCTGTCAGTTCATTAAGCGACTGATCGTCTCAGCTCTATTTCTATCTGTTAAAGCCATCTGAAGTAAATGAACAAGGGTTATGTCTGCAGTTATGACTGAAGAAGATTTTAATTATGACACAAATGACTAAAATGGCATTCATGTGTAACAGATTAATAACTTTAGACAAGTTTTACAGTTTTCTCTCGTTCATTTAGCTCAGATGCTAATTAACTGTCAGGTTTATGACGGCCGATTAATCTGAACATAAAAATTCAGATTCCTGTCGGGTTTAAAGTAAAATACACTTTTTACTAGATGCAAAAATGTTACAAGAAAGCACCGAAGAGCTGGTTCAGGTGGTGGACTAACAGGCCGCAGTGCACCGGACGAAACTCGACAACAAGACGTGAAACAATCGGCCATGAACAAGACGAGCACAAATACTGAGAGATGTATGCAGACGACAGGAAGCGAGCATGAATGAGATCAGATTATCACATCAGGCTGAGAGTGGATTAGAGAGCAAACGATTGTAGCTGTGTGTCGGTGCTGCTGGTGACTCATGTGACCTGATTCTCAGCAGCAGCAGAGGCAGCAAAACACAAAGGAGCACACATCTACTGCACAACTATCACTGTGTACTAACATATGCTTAGAGTTTGTTTTTTTATTGATTGCAATTAACTTCAAACCTCTGCTGCGGTGTTCTGGTAAATTCAGCTTTGGTGTTACAGCCTAACGTTGTGACACGTCCACATGGAAGCTTCGTTTATTTAAACTAGTTTTTGAGATTAAACTGAAACCAAAAAAAACAAAAAACACATGCGTCAGGATGTTCAGGACATTACTGGATTAAAGTAGACCTTTACGACATTAACCAGAGGCTCTGAACGCGTCTTTGGCTCTGAAAGAAAACCCCTAGACGTGGTACTACATGTCATGTTACAGCTAGAAGCCTCAATGCCTGAAGGTGGAAAAAATAGGCCCTTTCCAACACCCAGCCCCCCTAAGGTCGGGCTGGGTGCTGATATGTTGTTGCTCAAAAATGTATTTATGTATTTATTTTTTAAGCTTGTCTTGTTGAGCATCATAGCAGCAGGATGATGGTCAGGATGCTGTGTTGTGCTTTCCTAATTTAAATGCTTCATTTTCAGCTGTTCCAATACATCGCTGCTGAATAAATCTAAAAAACTGACTCACATGTGATGTGCTTTATTTGTTACCCAAAAGAATCATAAAATAATCGAAGCGGGGGGAAGTTATATCGTCCTACTAATAAGCTGAAAAATAAGAGTTCCTGCTGCTCCACGTCATCGTGTTTTCTGTTCCACTCTCATTGTGACGGCACCACTTCCGTCTTTTTGACCGAAGGTCGTTAAAGTGACGCAACAGGGTTTTTTCTCATGTGCGGATGTAAAAGAACTAAATTAGTCCGAAATACAAGCCAACATGCACAAAGACATGTGAGTAATTGGTAGGAAATCTCTGTGTATTTATCCGATTTCTGACAACTACCGTTGTTGTTATTAATGTCTACGGTATACATTAGTTTTACTTTTCGGCTCTAGCATCAGAAGACACAAGAAAACCTTTATCCCCGTCCTCCTTTTTGTCCGTTCTGATCCGCCCACCTTAGGGTCCATTCACACCAGGGTAACCCGCTAGACTCGGTCCGATTGGGGACTCGGTGCAACATTTTTCCGGATGGAGTTTATGTTCACCATGTTCACGCTGCACCATCTAAACAAATCGGACCTTTTAGGTAACGTATTCCAGGAGAAGATGAGACGCATAACAAAGAAGAAAACGCGTTCATCCATTGGTTAATGCCGGACGACTTCTGTTTCCACCACATGGGAGGAAAACGGGGATCAGGTCCTAGCGGCCTTGGGTTGATCATGTTTCTATCCGACCTTTTACCGAGTTCTTCCACATCGGACAGCGAGCCAAATCTCCCGACCAGAGCCCCCTTTTGTCCCTGTGCATATCTTTTGGTTATGTTTACCCATGATGCACTTTGCTTTTTAGTCCACTGCCTGCATTCACTTGAAGCGGGCCGAGACTTGCATTTGCAGGAGGACCGAGTCCGCTTCTTTAACCTGAATCAGAGTTCGTTGGTGCATTCACATCTCCACAAACAAAGCCGACTTTCCGAGAAAACAGACTAAAAGGCTGCGTGAATGCGTCCTTCGTTTCTTTCAACGATAGATGCTGCATTATATGTCTCACCCAAGGTCTCTAACCCTCATGAATCTGGATTTTATGCTGGGCAGCAAAACTGAAGAGCATGAAAGCAGAGAGGATGCTTTAGTAATCAGCAGTAAGACGATATGTTCATGTCCATTAACGATCGCAGTGGGGGTGGACTGTAAGCTCTCCGTATGTACCATATGCATCATCTGAAACTGACTGGGAATTAATCCAGAGCCGTGCCAGGGAACTGATTTATTTTATTGCCCTTGACGGTACGCATGAAAAGAGGTCCTCATGGTTGGACTACATCTTTGTCATTTGTCTCTGAAAAACAGCTGAAAATTTCAGTTTATGCAAATGCAGATTTATTAATGAGTTGTTTACTTTTATCTTAATTTCTTGGTGACAGTCAGAAGTTTGCTGTATGATTGTTTTTAATCAGCAGGAGCCTTAATTGCTCATAATCACTCCGCATCTCAATCATCATCAGTCTGCAGTGTGTTCTGGTTAGATTGCACCTGACTGCCCACCTGCCCGCCTCGCTTCCTTAACTCAATCACTGCTTTTAGTTCGTGCGTCACCAGCTGAGGGAAAATTACAGGGTTTGAATGAAAAATATTTTCAGCCACTTATCGCTTGCTTACCTCTTCTTTTTTTTTTACGTCTTATCGTTCGTTCACTCATGCTCCCATCACCCCCCCCCCCAATCTCCTCCTTTTGTGTAGAGACGGCTGTGTCTAGTTACCATGGCAACCCTGGCGATAAGCCTTGCCAATCAGACGTGTGTGTGTGCGTCTGTTTGTGTGTAAAAGCGAGTTTTTATGTTTAACCTCCACTTTCCCTCTGTCCTCACCTGTCTGTGTAGTGTATAATTAGTCTACCCACTCATTTCTAAGTATATTTCAACAGGCACCTGTGGAAACTTTAGCTTCAGGAGTCTGAGGACAAAGTTAAATGTTGCAAACATCACTTTCTTCCAACCCACTGCTGAGGCACTTCCTGCACACTGTAGCAGGAAGATGAACAGACACTGCCTGACTTCTATGAAACCCACAGCTGCCATAACACACAGCTAGAGCTGACGCCAACAAGCTGCTGCTCCTCTTTATTTGTCTTTCTGAGCCGTCACTTTTTCTAAATATCAAGTTTGAACTCATTTTTAGCACACATGCAATTCTTTAAATGTATTTCAACTTCCATCATACGTTTCTTAAAGCAACACTGCATAACTTTCTGACCTTAAAACTTGGTGCTTCTGACCCGTTTTGACTGCACACCAACATTAATCATGCATATTCCTTCAGCCCTCGTTGCCCTGCAGCATCCTACGGCTGAGAAACCACACTTCACAGCTTTTTTTTCCTGCCCAGTGCCTCACCTTACAGCTCAGTTAAGCTTTACAGAACCGTGCACACACCAACAACTGGATATCAACACATTAGCTGTTTTAAATGCACACCATGGATGATTCATCGAAGAAACCCAAAAGGAGAAATTAGAGGAAGACAGGAGAAGAGAGAGAGAAAGTGACAGAGCTCAAGATAAGAAAGAGTCCAACTTGGACTGACTTTTACTGTCTGGAGAGAAGAGACAGGATGTAAGATGGATGCTGGATTAGCCGTCGATACGAGACGCCAAAGGGAGAAAATAGTCGCTTGAAACTTCTCTCCCCAAACAAAGCCCCGGATGTCTTGCCATGTAAAACGGGCTATCTTTGGTGAAGATTTGAACATTTTAACAAATCTCTTGCAAGGAACCTGCTGTAGCTGACTGTGTCTGACGTTGCTTCGTTGGTATCCGAGGCATCTGCTGCCTCACACTCTGTACAATGTCCAAAAATGGCTTTTTATTAATCCAAATGCTTTTTTTAGGATATTTATTGTTGTGATTTTTTTTCTCAGGAGGCAGTCGCTCCTTAGTTTCCTCATAGCAAATTAGCAACATTTGTTTATTGTTAATGAATTAAGGCAAACTGATACTACAGCGCCCTCTACTGGATCACAAGACAAAAAGACGACTGTTCTTGATATGTGTATCTGTCTCTACCGCTGATGGTGTGGTGGACTTAAAGACCATGATTTAATTCTTGATTCAACCAGTGTGCTGATGTTGGAAGTATCCTCAAATTGATCAAACTTGGAAGAAAATTGACGGCTGTAATAAAGATTTGTTTGGATGATATAAATGAAATGTACTTTTTCAAATATTGAAATTAAACTCCAGCTGTTATTAATCCCCATAAATCTTATGTTCTTAGTTCACTGGACTGACTAACATGAATGTGTTAGCCGAGTGTGAATGCAGGTGCAAACGACTAGCCGTCAGGTGCAAGCGGCTAGCGGCCAGGTGCAGGCGGCTAGTGGTGCATGTGGCTAGCGGCCAGGTGCAAAATAAATGAATAAATAGATAAATGACTAAAGGCCTCAGTCATGTTCTTACCACAGTATAATCTGCAGCCTGGATCTAATATCTATATCGTCTGTGCAATTAATTTCCCTAAGAGGGATAAATAAAGTATATTTCATTTCAAATCATTGATACAATTTTCATTCAAGTATTATTTTTAAATAGATTGATTTAAATCTTCTGCTGGTCTTGCAGCTTCGGTGCTAACATTTCTCTGCATGCATATGTGCTAGCTGGAGGCGATTCAGCACTCGCCTGCAAACTCCTGTATTTTAATGGCCGTGCATTGGCAACGAATGTGTGAGCATATTTTTGTTTCTGCCACTGCTGCTCGTAGTCAGAGTTTTGGATATCTTGCATGCTGCCCTGGTGAATCAGATCACCCACACACATCTTTTCCCTTCCCACCGTGGCTCAGAGAGAGTTTGCAGACCTGCAAGAAAAATGATCTGTCCACACAGAATCTGCTGTCTGGGGCGGCTGCTCTGCTGTATCTGTCTGCTGTCATTGAATATAAAAACACATCCTCCAGCCTTACATGTGGCAAGTGGAGGACTCCTGACCACAGTGTCCTCTGTTTCAACTCAGTCTGTGTGCATCATCATCTTCACAGACAGACAAGCGGATCACTAAACTTCTGCAAACTGGTTATTTAGATGTAGACCTTTAATCCTTATTGCCACGATTAATGTTAAGTTAAATGATATTAAATTTTGGCCAGAATTAGGTGGAGGAGCTATGAATTACTTTGTGGCTGTTTAACATGGCAAGTTGTGAGAAGTTCTTGTTAGGTGAAGGTCTGAAGTCCGATGTACACGTATGTAGCTTCACTTGATAATAGACATAGACACTTGCCTTTACTTTCAAACCAAGTTTAGTCCACTTTTAGCTAAATGTTTGTATTTCTAGTATCTTTTTGACCAAAGATACTTGGTGGGTTCTTTAGTTTCTTTTATTTGGGGTCAGAGCTGTGCAGTATATGGAATTTTGCTTCTGATTTTGGCTCCAAACGATCACAAATATAATTATATGGACTACAAACCATTACTATTTAGAATTTTCTTTTCCATATTACCCATTCCTTTTTGGTCATGTGTCCGAATGACCCGAAGTAGACCCTCCACCGTTGCTGCGGACACTATGGCCGCCATATTTAGCAAGTATTCAGACCCTTCTAGCAACTCTTTTCAAAAAAGGGGCTATCAACAGATTTAGTGACTTGTTCAGGTGTTATTGAAGACTTTGAGACTGATGTGAAAAGTCAGTTAGCGGCGTTGCTGCTGTAGGCCTCACATCTGTCCCAAGCACCTAGAGGAGGCCCTGCCAGGAAAAAGACAATGCTTTTCACCTTTGCTCGTGCCGTAGTCCCTCCCAGCTACGGTTAGAACAGGAAATGTTCCCCTCTGCTCTGCACTTGGACTGAAAATGAATCGCCAGCGTACGAAGTTGCTGCTGGCTGATCCCGTCCTGGCTTTACGGTCACAAATGAATAATGTCCAAGTAGAATGTGGACACAGAAAGTTAAAAATAACCATCTTTTACTTTGACATATTTATTCAAAACCAAACCAGACTTAAAGAGACACTACTCAACTTATACTATGTTGTCAGTGATGTGCCCCCTATCGACGGCTAATCCGGCATCCATCTTGGATCCTACCTTCACTGTGAGCTCCCTGCAGCCAGTAAAAAACTGTCTTTTCTTGACTCTTGTCTTATCTCCTGCTCTTCTTTGGCTCTCTTTAGTTTCCTCTCTTTGTCCGATAATGTCTTCTAGCGTTTCTTTGCTGAATCCACCGGTGTGCGTTTGTTTAAATTTGCTTGCTAGCGTGTAACGCATGGGCAAAGTGAAACTCAGCAGGGGCCTCTGAGTTTTGGGCTTTTCTTGTGGAGGCTCAGTCAACCATCAAGGGCTTTTTGTTTAGTTTCAGAGGAGTTTATGCAGCATTGAGAGGTACATGTCGGAATAACTTTCTCATGAATGTCAGGACCCAAGGTTTCCCAGAGGAATACTGCAGAGCGCCGCTTTGTGAGGAAATCTGTGCGCACTGTGTTGCTCTCCCTGTTCGAGATAACGCCTTCTCATCAGTTTTATCGGGCCTTGGCTGTGGCATCTGTCATCTGCTTCATGGAGTCATGGCATTTTTATCCACAAGCCTTAAGAACAGGTGCAGCACAATGCCAGATTACATGCAGGCTGAATTATTGGTCACAGATATGGAGAAATGGTCTCAGCCAATCATACGAACACAATGAGGTGAGACCAGCTGCCAACAATGCTCACCAAGTAGGATTAAGCCTCAACTAAATGAGTCCTGATCACTCCGATAACACCGGCTGTCAGAACTCTAGTTATTTATTTACTGTTGAAGCAGAAATGTAAAATATGGATTTATGGGTTCATATACACATAGATTATTCAAACAAAAGTCAAGAGATAATCCCAAATTGACATATTCATGAGAGACAGCCCTGTCAACCCAAACAGGAAAGGTCCATCGTATAAAATCCGATTTCATTCCCATCCTCTGATCCTCATCCGTCTGCTTCAAAGACAGGCAGTAAAGGGAAAACATCATTAGCTACATCTACTGCATGAAAACTCTCACGCTGAGGCTTGCACGCTCAGAATATGCTTGTGTGTGTAATATGCTGTCCTCAGTCCCAACACATCAGAGTCAAACGTTGTTAGCCTTGTTCTGTCTGTGAACCGAACACATGGGGCCGCCGCGCTGCAATTAGCCCAGAAATCCAGTCCACTAGAACCAACGCGCATCTCTCTCGCAGTAGATAAATAAGACGGCATCAGCAGAGATCAGAGCACTGTGATAAAGAAGTCTGGTTTTTCCTGATAAATACCCCACATGTTTAGGGAAGAGACTCTCCATGTAGGACAAGGTTAGACGGATGTGACAGTTGCATCACTGATGGCTGTTCTGACTAAATCGTTCCTCTAAAGCTTAATGAAATATTTCTGTGTAAGAGGAAAAGAATTTTGAATGCTGAAAATGCTCAACCTTTACATTGCATTATCTCATAAAGTGCTTTCACATTCAGTCCTCAGAGTGAAGTATTAGCAGACTCCTGGTACAGTCTGCTTTAACATTTTAATGTTTGCACGAAGAAAAATGTTTCCATTTTTTCTTTTTATTTAGACAATAAGAAGAAGAATAACAGCTAATGATATAGTAACGGAACTTGAAACAGTAATGAGATAACAAACACTTACTTTTTTGCATATAGCATGATGGTTCAGGTGGGTTTATTTCCACAAATCTTTACCCTCTTCTTCACGAGAGCCCCTGGTAGCATGAGATACGTGCAGTACAGAAGATCTCTGCACACACTAGAAGCACCAATCCCAACATGCAGCATACCAACAAACTCTACTAATGTGTTCTCCTGTGACTCTGCCTTTGTTTGAATCGAAATCATTCGGTCCTGGTAGTTTCCATGGAGATGAAGGAGGTTTTATAGTAAAGTGTTTACTCTTCTTATGATCTACTATCTTGGGGTTCAGTTCCTCGGATCTTCATGGTATTTCTAAGATGAATTTAGGGGCTGTCCCTCCATTCTCCCAACTAATGATCTATAGAAGTGTCTATAATCGGAATCGGCCGATGTGTTTCTGAGATATTTACCTGCATAGAACCTTTTATTAAAACATCTGGAAAACTGCTCAGGTTCACTTTTTCAGCTTCTACTTTTACTCACTCCTAGAAGAACTGGGCTGCTTCCTGGTTTTCACTGAAGATAATGTGGTTTTCTTTGAGGAGAAGATAACGTTTAAGTGTTCCGGGTGAATTTACTTTGACACAGTAACACTTACGTAGTAATCTCAAGTCTCAGCTTTCCTTTGAAACCCAGATTATACATACAGCCCTTGTGGTTGTAAAGATATTCTTCATTTATGTCATTTTTGACAGGAGGCAGAAGAAAAAGCCTCGTCAAGAAGAGGTTAATAAAATCCCCCATCTTGCGTTTTGGTCTCTATACACCCTTCATAACTTTCTTTTTCAACTTTCTTTACCAACTACTTTCTGAGTTTGCCCGTCTGCCGTTCCAGTGAGAATTATCACACAGCTCTGTTGTTCCCCTCAGATCTGTTTCCAGTAGCATGAAGCTGCTTTCACTTAAATAAAATAATAAAAAGAAAACGTATTGCACAACCCACTGCACACACCTACCTGCGCTAAATGGTAAACACTGAATCATTTGTCTTGCAGTTAAAATTGATATGCATGAAGCTCACCTGCAGTGGAGGTAGAACAAAATGATGGAGACAGTTTTCAGATCCTTCCAAATCCTCATTGAAGTGGCACACGGCCAACTGCAGCATGCTGAGAGGACTGTGGGGAAAACATAAAAGGCTGACTAGCAGGCCGAGGAGATAACAGGGTAACTGTGCATGAGTGTGTGCGTGGGCAGGCCTGTGTGAGGGGAATAACATCCAGAGGAGATGGTTGAAACAGAGCTCCATCTCGTTGCTACCCTGTTAGCTTGTACACGGACCTCCCGAGAGCGAATCCTTCTCTCATAAAAAAAGAGGGAAACTGTCTTCTCTCGTCTCTGTGCCGAGATCTGCTGAGACGGGAAGAACGGTGGGATGAGTGCTGAGAAGAAATGACTTTTGACTCATTCTCAGCTGGAGTTATCTGTACACTTCAGGGTAATGAGGTGCTAAAGAGTGCGTGCGCGTGTGCTGAGATAGATAAAAACCGTGTGGTCCTCAATACGAGACAGACTTTCAGCTTTTAGGCTTCAAATCGGTGCAAAAAGTTTTGGATGTCGTGCACAGGATTAAGGACCTTAAAGTTGATATAAGTGGCTGAAATCATTAATGTCTCCTGAAACTTCCCACTGCAGCACTTTAGGTCTTGCTACACCATTGTCTTATTGAAAAAAAAGTGGCAATTTTTGCAAGATTGCATGCAAGATTAATGCATAATATCGTAGCTTCACCCCTGAATCTGACGTGTGCTACGGTTGCTAAATGACTCGTGTCAGAAAATGTCATGATGAACATGAATGGGAAGCTGACGGAGGAGAATAAGTGGGAAAAGGAAGAAAAATGTGCCTCTCTGCAGCTATGCTAGTATTTTATTCCAGTTGGATGATATCATCGTGGTGTGTTAGCTATGTGTGTGTTTACCACTTCAGCAGCGTCTTTGTTTTAATGGATGGATGGCAAATATCTGAGGCTCATGGGGATGCCATTACTTTTTTTCTCGTGTGCCTGTCTGCAGCCCTGGATGACACGGGTGGGGGGGGGTTGTTGGTAACTGACGTGAATTCAAAGACAGGATATGAGGGAAAAAGACTACTTACAGCTCCAGTGTGTAGTATTCAGTGAAATATTGCAACATGAATTATATATTGCTTTACACATAGTACACTCTGCCTCACACACCCCTCGAAGCAAGTTGGAAAAGCATATCTGCAGAAAATAGAAAAAGAAGCAAAAAAACTTCCTTTTGAGGTGTTATTTGGCCCTTCTGGGCTACTGTAGTGGCTGTGTAGCCTATTGAAAGGTAAGAGGGGCCAGCAAGCTATTTGAAAAGGATATTTCTTGCAATTCCACTGCACATGACTTCAAACATAACTACTAATAAGATACATAGTTTTAGCCTGAAATGTTACACACTTGCACTTGAATAAATGTGTTGTTGAACCACATTTTGGAATAAAGAATCAAACTTTCAGACGTGTTTATTAAAGTTGAGCATGGTTTTATATTTCCTGTTAACCACTGAAACTAAAGTTATTGTTCTTCCTCTCCATTAGATGAGAGTCTGTGGTATCACGCCCAAATACTTGAGAAACACAGTGGCAAGACACTTAATCCCACATTGCAATACATCCGACCAATTTGTCAGGTCACCTTGCTAGTACCGGGTTGGACCCATTTTTAGATCTGACTTAATTCTTGGTGTCATAGATTCAACAAAGTGATGGAAACATCCCTCAGAGGTTTTGTTCATATTGACATGATAGCATCACACAGTTGCTGCACATCCATGATGAGAATTTTCCATTGCACCTCATCTGGTGACTGTGGAGGCCATTTGAGTACAGTGAACTTATTGTCATGTTGGAGATGATCTGAGCTTTGTTACATGGTGCATTATCCTGAAAACGTCACTGTTTCATTTCAATGTTTACAATCCAAACGCCTCTGTCCTGAACCGATGTTGCCTTTGCTCCATCTCTACCTAAACCCGCACGTCAACATGAGTTCTGTGCACGCTCCATGTCCTCTCTTCTGTTTCTGGTGTATTTCTGTGGCTGTGCTTCAGTGCCACTTACAGGTCTAACACGTGTCCTGTAGTGTCTTCGATTGTTTTACATGGATGCACGTTTCTTAGATTTATGTCTTTACGGAAAACCTTTAAAATGGGATTAGTTTTGTCACTGTGTGGAGGATCTGTAGTTGGCAACAATACTCTGGTAGGCTGTGGTGTTTAACAATGCTTCTTGGTACTAAGGGGCCTAACGTGTATTAAGAAAATGTCCCCTACAGCATCACACCATGAGCAGCCTGAACCATTGATTCTAGGCAGGATGGATCCATGTTCCATGAGGATCTGAGCCTAGCATCTGAATGTGGAGCTGAAATGGAGACTCGTCAGACCAGACAACGTTTCTCCATCTTCTATTGTCCAGTGTTGGTGAGTCTGTGTGAATTGTCGCCTCAGTTTCCTGTTCTTAGCTGACAGGAGAGGCACCCGGTGTGGTCTTCTGCTGCTGTAGCCCATCTGCTTCAAGGTGGGACGTGTTGTGTGTTCAGAGATGATATTCTGCATACCTTGGTTGGAACCAGTGCTTATCTGACTTCCTGTCGCCTTTCTATCATCTCCAACCAGTCTGCCCATTCTCCTCTGACCTCAACAGGGCATTTCCAGCCAGACCATGTATACTGTACATGCTTACATACTTTGAGTTGCTGATTGGATGATTGGATATTATCAGGTCGACCTGATGAAATGGCGGCTCAGGGTATAGAATATGTATTTATGAATTGGTGAGATAGATTAATCTACAGCAGTTATTGAGCTTTTTAGATATTCATGACGGAGAAAAGCCAGTATTACCATCACACTGTGGTCACAGTGAACCTTTAGTTACCTCAGAGACGCTAAAACTCACCTGCCTGCCTGGAATAAACATTGTACCTGTAATGTTGGCATCTGCAGCCAAACTCCAGGCCAGCTGTCAACACCGCTCAGCTTGATAACGTGTCTCTGTAACAGGGTTTAAATCCGACAAAAGCCTGCCTCTTCATGTGCTTTTTGTTCTCTCTGCCCAACAACTTTCCCATTTAACTCTGCTCAGTGCAGAGCCATTAAACCAAATGATGAAATGTCGTGTTTGATTATGAGACCTTCAGCATTGTGCGGTTACCAGCCGGCACGCAGCCACGGTTCACTCGCTCTTACATTACTTTCCCTACGATTAACCATCTGAGCAAACACAAGGCTGTAATCATCAGAAGATAATTTGGAGAAAACTATCATATTGATCTAGCCTCAGCACGCTGCATTGCAGAATCATGCAGGCTCAATCTGTGGCGGCGTCTCCGGAGAGAAGCAGCACAAGTCAGCATGTCTGTGACGATGATATGAAAAATGCCTGGTGTTAAGGCAAGGCAAGGCAAGGCAAATTTATTTGTATAGCACATTTTCAGGTTCAAGACAATTCAAAGTGCTTTACATAAAACAT
>JAOXYM010000024.1:21543228-21562116 GCA_028567055.1 Leptatherina wallacei
TTGATTTAATATTGATTAAAATGCCCTTACATATTGAAGTATGTGCTGGATTTGTATGAAAATAGGAACAAGTTGGTCATAATGTCACAATCAGCCATGTTGTGTCTATTTATTGCTGCTTTCATGTTGAATTATGCACATTTTGAGTTCAAAGGGTGAGATCTGAAGCTGAACTCTTTATGTACCTGCAGGGTTTACAACACAACACCTCGACAGAGAATTAAAATTCAGCCTTTCAGCAGGACTCGCTTTAAAGTCGGTGCCTCCTTAATAAGAGCACAGTCTGGGAGAATCAGCCAGACGAACAAAGGCCTATAAATTTAGCAGTAAGCACAATTTATAGGGTCCCAAAAGGCAGAATGTGTCCTTAGAAATCCTTGAATATACTGTATGCAGTAAGATGCTCAAACACAAACTCAAATGTAGCATCAAACATAACTGACCTATTAGTGATTAATGTGTTGGTGACAGTGAAGGCAACATGGAGTCTTTTCTCTCTCATGGTGGGTTTTTAACACTCACATATTCACACACACTGATCTCTGACCATTTGTCAGGCTAATTACACTGATGATTCTGGATCTGGGTTCATTGCTTCATGAGGATCTTGAAAATCTGTCCAGGTAGTTTGTGTTTGCTTCAGCATTTGTGTGTGTGTGTGTGTGTGTGTGTTTGTGTGTGTGTGCGTGTGCGTGTGTGTGTCAGCAGAGACTGCAGCATTGTGATTATTGCATTTCATCTGCAGAAGTGTACCGATGACTCTCAGGATGTGATGGAGGTTTTAGCTCCTTTAAGTGTTACGTCTGCTTCCTACGCTCGCTTCCTAAGATGATGACAGACTGAGCCGGCTGAATAATTTACACAAGCTGACGGAAAGATGGTTTATTTTGGAGCCAACCAAATTTTCATTGCTTTATTTGGCTCTTTGCAGTTTGCCTCTGATCTTAGACATTTCATTGCTCATTTATTAACACAAAGCTGTCAAAGACACTTTGCATGAAAGCCCCCCCAAAAATAAACTCATGATTTAAGGCTTTATATATACATCCTTTACCCGGCTTGTTCTAGCCTCTTAGTTGCCTCCATCTTTACCACTATGGGCATTTTTAGCCATGGCAACAGCCACTGCTGGAGGTTTAAGTGTTGACCAGCTGCCTTTTATGTCAATTTTACTTTTTTAAACTTAGATCGGCATTAATATGTGTCTCAAAGTGCTGCCTATTAAAACTGCACCATTATTATTTTTATTATTTTCTTGGGCTAATATTATATTTATTTAGCTAATTTCATGGTCTGCCTGTTTTAAAATCAAAGCAGCATGATTGAACTGAATTTTGGCGTCCTCCATCCTGTCTCTTCTCTGAGCTTTTTCCTGCTAGTAAAAGTCAGTCCAGTGTTGAGTCTTGTCAGTGTTGATATCCAGTTTCTAGCATGTGACACGGTGCTGCAAAGCAAAAAGGCAGCTGTAACGCAACGCTCCGGGCTGGAACACAAAGTCATGAAGTGTGGTTTCTCAGCTCCAGGACGTTGAAGGGCAACGACGGCTTCAGAAATGTGCATAACGAACGCCAGTGTGTCATCAGCATATATCGGAGGCACTGACTTTCAAGGTTGGGAATTTATGTGGTGTTGCTTTAAGCTCAATAATTGATCCTTACAGTGTAATATAAGGTGTATTCGGAAAGGAGAATAATAGGAAAAAAATACTAAATGCGCTGTCATGAAATATTTTGTCATGAGTTACCTTACCATCATCCGTGATAGCAAGACAAGAACTTGTACTGGGTGATATGCCACTAGCAACTTCAGGGAATCGTGTCTGTTTCCCATGATGAAACATCCCAGATGTTGCCTGAAACAAACTAACTCATGAATCTGATCTCTCTCTGTTTTCTTAATCTGGATGTCCAAAGGAGGGTCATGGAAAAAGCAATACAGCATTTTCATGATGATTAATTAATTATGAAATGAAAATGTAGATCACTTAATATAATTTCAAATTCAACAATTCATTTGTATATAAAGAATCATATTTCCAAAGCATTTTGTAATTGCACATTTGAAATGGAATTATCAAAGAAGATACATATTGTATTCATTAATTCATTATTCAATCCTGTGATTTGAAAATGCATTTTCAAAACCTTTTTCTAAAAGCAGAATTAAATGACACAATTCATAAATTTGTTTAGAAATACATTTTCCATATCATGCATTTAAAAAAGTAATTCCCTTTTCCATTTCCATTTTCTTTCCCCACTCGCATTTTCAAACTCTCTCCATTTAGCTATTGTGTGACCCGTCTGGGCCTTGAGCAGTGAAAACCAAGCTCAACCAAGTTTGATTTCTTTTTATATTAATTAATTGTTGAATTTGAAATTATATTTAGTAATCTATATATTTATTTCACAATTGATTACTAATCATTAAAATGCTGTTTTGCTTTTAAATCTCTCTCCCGGGGCTCCATAGTCCACCACAGTTTGTTTTTTATCTCCTACAATCCCACGGTTTGTTTCCAACTCCGATAAATTACAGCCAGTATCCATGTCCCTTATCCTGCCTCCTGACATTTGTTTGTTGCAATGTTTTAAAAAGATTGCACCATTTTAGCGGCGCTAGTTGATTTAAACATGGCTAATGTTGAATTATTGACAAAAAAAAGCTAAAAAGATCAATCACAAGTACACAATAGCATGAAGGATGTAAACTCTTGTTTATAAAGTGTCAAAGCTTCTCTCCTTGCAGCCATCTGCAGAAACAGTCTGTTTATAAGGAATAAATAAATACTTATTTGACAAACTGTTCAACCTGTCAACCCGGATCCTTTCATCTCCCACTAAGTCAAGTCATTGCAGAGCATCTGAAGTGGATTTCATTATTTCAAACAAAGCTCTTGGCCTCTTTATTTCCAGCTTTCATCTTTTCTCTTCACCCCCTTCTTCTAATACATCTGATGGACTTTGGTCCAAAGCAAACAAAGGGCCTCTCTAGCAGCCTTGTCCAGTTCTGTGTGCTGAATTATTGACTCAGATTTCAGAACATATCTTAGTTTCTCACAGGGAACGGTGTCTCCTGATGCGTCTGGTGGAAATGCGAAACCCATTTCTGTCCCTGCTCTGCCTGCCTGCAGTGGGGGATCACTGTGCTGTCAGATTATAGCTCTCTGGATGATTGCATGTATTTTTGGGGATGGATTTAAAGGTCAATCTCATGCACAACAGTTTGCTTGTGTTATTTTTAACCCCAACAGTATGCAGCATCAACCCATTTCTAATTCATGACTGCGGGGCAACGCTGAGCTAATACTGGAAGCATCAAAGCGTGGACTGGGAGGTTTTCTGCAGCATTTACTGTACACAGCTGTATACCAGCAATAAACATTTACATGGCATTTCTGAATCTGCTGAGCAGCGGCGGCATAAGCCTCATGCTAAGGCAAGCTTAATCCCTACGTCTACGTTTGATCTCACTGCTGATTTGTGCAAGAAATGTCGACGTAAACGCTTTAAGAGCTTTTTTATGGTGGAGTTTAGTCGCTTGCACAAATTAACACTCCCCTCAAATCTAGAATAATAATCATTATGTATTTATTTGCATATTTATAAATAGGATAGCATTACGTGAGCTGCTGTCACATTCCACTGGGTGCAGCCTCACATGTATGTTGATATGGGCTGCGTGGTGTTGTGCTGGTTAGCACCGTTGCCTCACAGCAAGAAGGTTGCTGGTTCAAACCTTGGCTGGGGGGAGGGGTTTGAGCTAGGCTAGGCTTTCCCATGTGGAGTTTGCATGTTTTCCCTGTGTATGCATGGGTTCCCTCCGGGTACTCTGGCTTCCTCCCCATAAATTGTCCCGGTGAGTGAGTGTTATTGGTTGTTTGTCTCTGTGTGTTCGAGCTGTGATAGACCTGCCGGGGTGCAGGCTGCATCTTGCCTGGTAGCTCCTGGGATAGTAGGAGGACTGCCGGACTGTGCAAAAGTCCTAATCCATTCCTCACTTGCCAAAAAATTAATGTTGCGATTATATTTAAACACATGCAGACGAAGATGATAATCCAGTTTATACGGCAGAAACAGAATTTGAAGACTTCAGATGAGCCTGTAAGTCAATATTTGGTACGACCACCTTTATTTTTCTGTTGAAGAATAAAGAGTTAAGAATTATGGCTCCAGAAAGAGCTCCTTTCTTCTGTTCTCTGTCCAGATGATTCATCCCTCCATCAGACCTGTTGCCACTCATTGTCAGTCCAGTTCTTGTGTTATTTGGACACCACAACCTTTACTCCCAATTTCCCTCCCTTCACTTTCAATCCTGTCCATATCTTTTTCTTAAGCCTTCCACTTCTTCTTTTGTCAAGTTTCCTCAAATGTTTTAAGGACACCAAGCTGACAAATACATAGCTTTCAGCCAATAGCTCTTTGGAAATCATCTTGTTACTGCAAAAATCTGTTAAACTGTGTTATATGGGAACAAAGGATGTTGTGACAGGCTACTTGTCATAAAGTTACAGTTTAAAACTGGTTATTTGCAGAGTTCTTGTCATGTGTCATCCCTTGAGTTAGGAGCCTTTTTAGGTTTCAGGTGTCCTGCAGGTTTCAGACGTTTCCCTGCTGCAACACACCTAACTTAAACTAATGGATAATTAGCAGACTTGTGCGAAGCTTAATGTCAAGGTCTGAGTCTGAGTCAGGTGTGTTGCAGCAGGAAAACTTCTAAAACCTGCAGACACCAGCCCCCGAGGACCAGGATTGAGGATCCCTGTCGATCCTTGTCGGCTTCTATTGATCGGATCTGGATGACACGGAAGGATCAGAAGTTCACATGATTTATTCAAGCTTAACCTTCTGATTACCATGACCTAGATGACTGAGAGTTTATACCAACGTTTCTCAAGAGTGAAAATGGTTTCAAAAAAGCAGCCATCATCCACAGTGAACGTTTGGCTCCTCGGAAACAGAATTTTAAGTCTCATAAACTCTTTCTGCGTATTTCAAACCCTTACCTAATGCCTACAATTATTTGTTCATGTATGTCCTGTTGGGGGAACTGTTGAGGTTTAGGAAGACATCCTAACGTCAGAATGAGCCTTTCATGCTGCAGATTAGTTATTCCACCCTGATATTTCCTCCCTTTATCCCGGTGCAGCGATGTTTGCTGCTGGTGCCCTCATTAAATATTCAGGAACGTATTTCCAACGCTGCAGTCCACGTGCGTTGAACCCAAGTTATGAGCCCTGTTTTCAGTTTTCATACAGTATCAAGGTCACGTTTAACAGCTCTCTCCTCCTTTTCACAGGTTATCTATGCACTGAACACAAAAAACGATGAACACGAGGAAGCCATCGCCACTCTGAAGGAGGCGCACGAAGAGGAGGTGCAGCAGATTCTTTCAGAGACCAGAGAGAAGATCCTACAGGTTTTTCCTTCTTTTCTCTACGTTTATGTTAATGGGGGGGAATTAGGTTATGACTTCCTTTACTTGTGCTGGTATTTAAATGTTGGTTTAATATCATCAGTGTTTGGTTCTTTTACTTTTAAGCTGGAGGGCTGGAGATGTTTAAAGGAAAAACCACTGAGGCTCTAAATGGAGACAGATTCAAATGAGTAATTTTATTCTTTCCTGCTTCTTGGGATGCGTTTAGACAGTTGTCTCAGAAAGGCCTTAAGCCTTGTAGGTAATCAGGGACTTTTTTTGTCCTTTTAGATCATTTTTCATTGAACTTTTGGCCACCATGTTTGTGTTGCCCCATATGGGATGATTTTTTTGTAAGAAAGGGCTTCTCTTGAAGAACTTCGACATTTTTATTTCAGTGTCATTCAGCAGTCACCAGGGTTAAATTTACTACCCTTTGGGTCATTGGATGACAAAAAAGTCCTCCCCCAAAAACTGCTATGCTAAAGCATTGTTGATGAGTTTTTAGTAAATTCTCAGTTTAAATGTACTTTATTCCTACATTATCTGCATTTTAAAGCGTCCCTGAAATTCTGCTGACTCAACATGGTGTCTGCCCCCTCAGTCTTTGGAAGAGTAAATAACTCCTCATCAGCTTCATCAACTTTACACCGGAAACAATCAGTCCATCCGGGATGCTCCTTTTTATATTCAGCAATGTGTTTTTTTCAGCATTACACAACTTAAACTTTCTTTTCGTTGCAATCTTCCAACTTTTTTTATTTTTTTAAAGGATTTAGAGACCTTTTTTTTTAATCAGTAGCTGGACAGGAAAATGTGTCAGAAAGAGAAAGGATTAGGAATGACCTGCAGTAAAGGCCAGCAGACTGGGACTCGAACCTGGACCAGCTGCATGAGCCTCTTTACAGTTTTTTGCTGGCTGTTGGATTTTTTTCCCCTCCCAATTTTACCATTTGTTGTACCATTGAGTGAGAGTATTTGCAGTTAAATGCATGGTTTCTTCAGTTTTTATTTACAATTTACAGTCACAAAGTTTAAAACAAGAGTGAAAACTAATGATAAATCTTTTATTAGTATTATTTTCACTTTTTTTTGGACACTTGATTTAATACAAGATTAAACCAACTTAAAGGACTGTAAAGAAAACTTTATGCAGAATCAGTTTTATGTTCCAGACTTTTCTAGTTTTGTTGCTTTACACTCTGACATGGAAGAAGTTCACCAGAAGAGTTCAGAGTAAATTCAAAATGAATTCATCAACATTTGATCACCTGAATGTTCATGATTTAAACCTCATCAATTATAATGAGAAAGTTTTGCTTTAAACTTCTGCTCGCTGACATTTCCCCGTTACATTTCTCCACCGTCCCTGAACGCAGCGTTTACTGCTCTACTCGGTTAAATACGATTAATTTAACTGAACTGAATGTACTCATTTAATCTTATAATTCAGTTACATTAGATTTTCACAGAGAGAAAAATCTGGGCCAGATTTAAAGTCTGGGTACATCAGCTAATCTATTTAAAATTCAATTTTAATTAAAGTTGAAATTGATGATGTTTATTTACACAAAGCAGTCAGACATTTTCTCCCTTGTGCATCTTCCCACACATGACTGACTGAACCTTGTGCCTTTGTCCCAGTATAAGAGCAAAATCAGTGATGAGATGGACCTGAAGAGGCGGATCCAGTCTCTGGAGGAGTCCATGGAGCTGCACGACAGGATGAAGAGACAAGCGCTGGCCGAGTTCGAGAGCTACCGTCAGAGAGTGGAGGACATGCAGCTCTGCACCGAGGCTCAGGTATACGGAGGAATAACGTTCGGTCTGTGTGTTTGTGTCAGCGGGTAAAAGATCGTCTCGTCCACACGATGCTGCAGTCGCATTTAACCACATACAAATAAACTATCCTTTATCTGGGGTGTATCTTTATACAGTGACAAAGATTATTATACCCCAATGTCAAACAGAGCAATGCTCAGAGAACAAGACTCTCCAGGCCTCAGTTAACATGTTAAATGTTAAAGTTGATGACAGTGCAGTTAGAAAAAGACAGAACAAGTATGACTTGTTTGGAAGGGTTGCAGGAGAAAGCCTCTTCTCTCTAAAAAAGAACATGGCAGCATGGCTCAGGTTTGAAAAGCTGCATCTGGACAAACCACAAGACTTCTGGAACAATGTCCCGTGGACAGATCAGACCAAAGTCAAGATGTTTGGTCATAGAAAAAAAAAAAACTAACAGCAAACCAGCACAGACGCCTCATACTGTTAGCACGGTGGTGGAGGGATGATGATCTGGGCTTGGTGGACACCTTGCAGTCATTCCAGTCACCATCTAAATGCAAAAGTATTCCAGAGTCAAATGTGAGACCATCTGTATGAAAGCTAAAACTTGCCTGAAATTGTCTCATGCAAGCAGCAAATCTACTACAGCAAGGCTGAAAAGGAAAAGAATGATCCAGTCTAAGTCTTCAGACTTTAACCTGTGGGGTCTTCAGAGAGCTGTGAAGAAAGAAATGCTGCAAACATCAATGAAGTGAAGCAACATAATAAAGAAGAATGGACCAAAATCCCTCCATAAACATGGGACAGGCTGATTACATCATGCAGGGAACGATTACTCCAAGTTACTGCTTTTGAAAGTGATTATACATGCTGTTGAGTCATTTTCATGTGGCTTAAAATGTTTTAACTCTACATTAAAGGGAAGGTACCAGCTGTTTGTGGTGCTAAAGATTTTTATTTTAGCCAACTTCCCCTAGCTGTTGTAACCTAGAGAAGAAATTCGCCTGATTTAAAATCTAGATAAATCAGCTGGTTTCTATGAGCCTGTTACAGACAGATACGTGATTTACAGAATAAATGATCATAAATCCGACACAGGGCAGCAGCTTGTGTTTGCTGCAGGTATGAGAGAAAAAGAAGCCAGAAATGCTAAAACACAAAGGCTCGGGTCACTTTTCTTTGTCCAGCTCATTCAACCGCATCCATCTTGGATCCTACCTGCACTGTGAGCCTCTCCAGACAGTAAAAAACAGCCTTTTCTCGACTCTTGTCTTATCTCTTGCTCTTCTTTGGCTCTCCTTAGTTTCCTCTCTTCCTCCGATAATGTCTTCCAACATTTCTTTGCTGAATGGGCGGACGTGCTTTCAAAGCGACTTGTTTGCTTACATTCGCGTGCTAGCGTTTAACGCATGCGCAAAGCGAAACTCAGCAGGCGCCGACTTGGATGTGAAAGTTCCCTTGTGCGGTTTCTCAGCCGCGGGGCTGCTGGGCCGCCACGGCCCTAGAAATGCACATCATAGGTGTCACTGGGCCATCAAACCAGTCCGGAAAGCAGAGTTTTAAGGTTGAAAAGTTATTTAGTGGGCCTTTAAAAGGAGCCTCTAAAAGTCCAGTAAAAGCAATTTCAACTTTTCTTTTCAGTCTAGAGCAGGGGTGTCAAACTCCGGTCCTCGAGGGCCGGAATCCTGCAGGTTTTCAATGTTTCTCTGCTCCAACACACCTGAATCAAATTAATGAGTAATTGTGCAGAACTTCATAGGCTGTTGTATCCTTTTAATTTGAGTCAGGTGTGTTGAAGAAGGAAACATTGAAATCCTGCAGGACAGCGGCCCTCAGGGACCGGACTTTGACACCTGTGGCCTAGAGCATCTAAGTTGTTCCACCTTTAGAAGCCCAGTATGAGAACTGGGTGCACCTCAGCAGAGTGAGTGGCTCTGGGTGGCTGGGATTATCCTGTGGCACCACACTTGATGGATGTTTTTATTTTTAATGTAATGTCACAAAGAAACTCATGATCACGAGCAGCTGTCACTCGTCTGCTTGTCAGGATTCATTTCTGTTCTTCTGTTAAACTACAAACGGCTTCTAGGAATTTGTGTGATTATTTCCTGCATAGTTGGGTGAAATCCAAAGAGTTGCATAGATAATTATTGTTTAACACTGGGGGATGCTTTTCTTTTTTTGTTGTATACACAAATATATTCAAGTAATTTATGTCTGTTTAAATGATTTACTGTGGGTTTGTTGCTAATTTAGAACATCCAAATTGGCAGAAGTTGGCAGATGAATTGGCTTTGCCCCAAGCCAGCGCATCGCCACCTGGCTCGGACCTTTTTAAAGAGTCACTAGCTGTGTACGAAGCCTGAAAACCCATAAATCAATCCCCCCATCAGCTCAGTCTTTCCATCCTGTCTTGTTTTGGCAGCACACGCAGCGGGTGGTGTCCATGTCGAGGGAGGTGGAGGAGATGAGGCGGTCCTTTGAGGAGAAGCTGCGTACGTTCAGCCAGGCCCAGAACCAGTTCGAGCAGGAGAAGAAGGCTTCTCTGGAGGAGCTCAAGGCTCAGCACAGACAAGAGATCCAGGAGCTCCTCCGCAGCCACCAGAGCCATAACGCCAACTACAGTAAAGACCAGGAGAAACTGGGGCAGCTCCATAAAGCCGAGGTAACGCACCAACTTCTGCTAAAGTAGAGCAGCTGAAGCAGCAAAGTGAAGCACAACGAGGCCAAAGAAAGCAGGACAGCAGCGGAACCAGAGTCCTCTAACCTCTGCTTTCTGATCATGTCAACCAGTTATTAACATGATGTTTGGGGCTGCAGGTGGATTCTCTGACGGAGCGGGTGGAGGAGCTCAAACAGGACAAGAAAAGGCTGGTGGAGGAGTATGAAGCCAAACTCAGCAAGGTACGACGTCAGCTGCTCCACAACTTAAATCATCATGAGGATGTAATTAAATGAGTGAGTGATGCATTTATCCAGTTCATATATGTATTAGTTTATAATTGCTGTGGAGTCAGGCCCGAACCAGATGATAAATCAGATGATGAGCCTCGTTAAGTCGGCATGTGTTTATGCAAATGTGTTGTATAAAAAGGGTGGATGAGCCTGAAATCTCAGTGCTGTAACATCCTGTTTTATATCCTTAAAACAAACAAACAAAAAATTGCACTGTGACGTTTTATAGATAAAAAATGTTAGTTGTTGCTTTTAAAAGGTAAAACCGAAGCAAACAGTCACGCAGGTTGTTTTTGTCTTTTCCTCCAAGGCTCAGGCCTTTTATGAGCGCGAGCTGGAGGCCATGAAGAGAACCCAGCAGCTGACCGCCGACAACCTGCTGGCATGGAAACGCACCGAGGCCGAGCTGCGGCGGGAGTTCCAGACTCAGGAGGCGGCGCTCCAGAAGACCCTGGGAAAGCTGCGGGCTGAGCTGGCCAGAGTAACGGACGAGGCTCGGGAAAACCGGGAGAAGTCCCACAAGCTGCAGGCGTCGCTCACTGCAGCCGAGAGCTCCGTCAAGGTCGGTGTGATCCCACTTTAATTTCAGGGCCGTTGCATCATTTCCAGCAAGCCCACAGCTGTCTAATCTGTCTCCTCTTCTCTTTTCTAAGTCTAAAGCCATCTTGACACAGTGATTTCGAAACATAACCAGTCTTCTTAGAAGTTGATTGACTCCATATTGTAGCAGCTTTCATGTTGTATCTGCAGGGTAAAACAAGCGGCGTGCACACTGACCCTGCTGTTAATGAACTTGTGGAGGACCGGTGCATCAGGCAGCAAATGAAAACCTGAGAATAAAGATGTGCTGTAAGGAAACCCAGACATGAAGTAGAATACACACAGCCGGTCCTCTGTGAGTCCTGTGTGGACACGCTGAAGAGCCCTGAACTCTGCTCTGGGTAGTTCTTGAACATTTTTGAGGTTAAAATGTGTCAGACCCGACAGCAAGTGTAAATCTCCACTTCAGACTGTAGAGGAGACGGGCTCTTGTGGCAACGACGAGTCCAAAGAGGATTATATCAGACGAGACGGTGACATTTCCGTGAGCCGCCTGCAGACGTTTCTCTGGACAGCACCTGGACAAACGGAAATATTGTTGAGCTGCTGGGATGATTCAGGCTTTTGGAGGAAAAGTTAAGTTTCTGTTGAGCTGCTTTAGGAGGATTGTTACAACAAAAGAAAGGGGATTAATCTAACACAGCTCTACAGTGACATTAGACAAACTACCACTTTACTTTGATGTGAAGTTACAGATGAAATCTTGAACCTGAGCTTTTCTTATAATTAGACCTTTTCAGACATTAAAGCTGCTATCAGTAGCGTTAGAGTCGGGATAATATGGAGGTGTAATAAGCTTGCATTTCCCTAAACGAGATCAGATCTTCCACATGGGGACATTTTAGCAGCTCGGGTTGCATTTCAAGGCTTTACTTTATGGTTTTGGTTCAGTGCCACTGCTCTCAGCTGCAGCGCTTTAAGATGCTGCGGAAAGCTTTTTTCAATGAAAAATGTTCTTAAAAGTCGTTCTGGAGGCATATTTAGCACCTAGATGCTGAGATATTTAATTTCCCTGAAGGAGACGTCCGCTGGATGGAAACATAATCTAAATTATTTATTTCCCACTTTCTACAGCAGGGGTTCTGCAGGTTTGAGAGGTTTCCCAGCTTCAATACACCTAAATTAAAGGGCCATTGTGCAGAATTTGACAATAAGCTGTTGGATCCATTAGAATCAGATGTGTTGGAGCAGCTAAAACCTGCAGGACAGGGACCCTCGAGGACCGGAGTTGGAGATCCTTATTTTAAAGGTAGCTTTAAACGTTCACACTGCAGGGAAAAGTGGCCCACATCATGTTCTGAGCTCAACTTCTTTCTCGTTATCTAGAGCTGAACTCACATATAAACTGTGAAATTACTCAAACAACTTGAACTCCAATGTTTGTTATCTTGGATGTCGTGGCTCAAAAAGGTTGAGAATCACTGAAATGAGACAGACGTCTTTAGTCTGCACCGGAGGAGGCGGGATGCAGCAAGAGCCGATGTAAACGATGGACAAGACAAACTTATGTAACTTGGTGATTTTGATGCACACACACTGACATCCATAAACACAGCGTGCTGCGTGTTGTTTAACACATGCAGGTCACTTCAGGGCCGTAGACTGTTACTTTTAGAGTCTGACGGTGGTTGAGCATTAATCACCTGCAAGGTGACCCAAGCCTTAGAAAAGCACCAGATCACAACTGGGAAGCTGAGGAACATTAAGGGGTCATAGCATGTTCATTTCCCATCTGTGGCTGTTTCACTGGACAAACTTAGCTCCCATCTACTATATATTCATTGCTCCCTGACAACCAGCTAATCACCCAGACACATCATCTAACTTGGAAAAAGTAGTCTACTCGGGAAATAAAGATAAAGCTGATATTTTTGTGCCGAGTACTTTCTACTCTTTTAGGCTCTCAAGGCTCTTGATTGTCTTCACCGTTGGAAAAATAAAGTCGACGCGTGCTTCGGGGGGGCTAAGTCGACTCGCTCTTAAGCTTCTGTGGAACAATCACTGATTGCACAGAAGACAGGAAGGGTTTTCTCCTTCTTAGTGTTGCAGAGAATAAGATCAAGGTCAGCAGAAGCCGTTGTGTGCCGGCGGTTATTAGTTTCATAAGTTGTTAGTGCAGTTAAGTCTAACCCAGATAAATGCAACAGCAAATAAGAGAGCTTGAAACTGACTTGACAGCTTTTCTCATTAAAAGAGATATTAGAGGATGGAAACAGTGTGATGGTGACGCTACATGGCTGATATTTAGTCTGGTTGCCGGGTTAATATCACAATAATCTCCTAATACCAGCCTCAGTCTATCAGTGCATCTCCTTAATCCTTCAACCCCTGCTGCTAGTCTTTTGTTGGATGATAATAGATTTTAATTTAATCTCGACAACCTCAGTCACAGCAAATGTATGTTTGGTTTTATGAACATTTCATTCCCAAACATGTCTCACATCTTATCATCCCCCCTGCTCCTGCTTGCACAGCAGTTGTTAAGTTATCTGCTCAAGTGAAGGGACATTTTTAAGACTCAATTTATGTTGACTTCGGAAAATTAAAAGGTTGGCCCATATCGGAATATTCACCAGGGGGCATAATTATAGTACCAGTGGCATCAAATATCAACGTATCATCAAGCACTTGTAGTTTATGCCAGGATGCTGCAGCTTCCTGCTTCAGCGTTTTCTGTCATCCTCCTTTAGCTTATGATTAAGTAGGCAAACTTCCAGTGAAACACAAGTAAATGATGGTTTGGAGTAACTGAGACAAACGTAATTAATGGCGGACTGTTCACAGGCTTCTGCAGAGACATGCGTGCCAAAAGTTACAAATTGTCCCCCGAGTGAAAAACTCCACTGACGACGTGGTAAATTGCTGCTGTCACCATCTTTGGACCAAATCTTTCACTCTATAGTAAAGCCTATCTGGAAGTTGGGGGAAGCTTTTGGGGAAGTAAAAGTAATTAATCATATAAAGCTCTGTTTTAAAGTTTTTTTATGTCGAAATGGAAATGCAGGATTTAGCCAGGTCCAACAGATGCTGGTGACAGAGGTGAGGTGGCATGAAAGAGCAATGCCTGCCGGTATCTTTCTATCTTACAGCTACTTGAAGAAGCCTCTGTTTGAACATACTCTGTTTCCTAACTGTTGAGTAGAGCAGTGGTTCCCAACCTGTTGTCCCTGAGGACCCCCTTCATGCAACTACCAAAAAGCTGTGGACCCCGGTGTTATGCTTTTATTAGCCACTTCTCACCATAACTGATGCATCTGGCTGACTCTTTTCCTTTGGTAAAATCAAAAGCTATTTGTTAGTAATAACCAACATATAGCCTTACTTTTTCTTTCTTTTTTTCAAAAATATGGACGAACCATTTGCACTGTGGCATTCCTCAAACATGTCACATTAATGAAATGGTTCAAAGTTTTTCAGGCTGTGAAAACACTGGTTCCATGTGAACCAAACACCCAGATGATAAAACACCTCAACTAATCTCCATGTGGACATGGACTTCATTTAAACACACTGGCTCTGACAGTCAAAGCCTCAGGGACCCCCTGTGCTCCGTCTCCTTGGGGTTCCAGGAACCCCAGGTTGGGAACCACTGGTGTAGAGGATGTGAAGAATTGTCTGTTCTTGTGCAGCATTCTTCTTTGTATGGACAGAAACTCACTGCCAACAGTTTTATGTCCCATGTGCAGATGTTTTTACCGTGATGACATGTCCAAGCTGAAACATCCTGCAGGACCTCCTCTTTTTAGCTTTCCACTTGCTTTGTTGTCTTGATCTTTGATCTGCTCCTGCAGTCTTAAAGCAGTGTAGAAACACACGTGAGTCTGGGAAACATTCCTGCTGTCATATCACAGCAAAACACATAATGCTGTATTCTTTATATTCCTTCTGTATCCTTGTTAGCGCTTCAGGTTCATCCGTTTTGTCAGCCAGCGACGTCACATCTTCCATCAGAACATTTTGGTGAAACGGCTGTAATTTCCTCTACATGGCTCTTGCCCTGCATCCTTAGCATTCCCTCTTTAACTCGTGGGATTTGGTGTTATTTCACTCATTAATTTGGCTTTCGAGAGCTTAGTAAGTGTTATCCTGCTGGTAAACAGCTTTTCTGTTGCCATGGATACTCATCATAGCAGATCTTGAACCAAGTCCAATGTACAAGGAGAAATCACTCGAAATCACACAGCCTCCAAACCAGCATGAAAAAAAAGTCTTTTGAAATATATGATTTAACCTTTCTAATTTGTTTTATCTGTTTTAACTTAACTCTCCGACACATAAAAAAAAAAAGTTAAAACGCACGTAGAAGCTCAACCCTTTTAATCACAGTCAACATACAGACATAATTATCTTCAGCACAACCTTGGTTAATAGATTATTAAGGCAAAAATGATGTAAAATAAATGTATCAACAGATATAAAGGCGACCCACAGAGTTACAAACTTCTGCTCCAGATAAATTGTTGACACTATAAGTGATGGTGCTCAGCAAACTGGCAGAGTTTTATGGGTTAAAAGCTATAAAAATGTCTGCGTCTGCTTTCCCCAATGATGTACCTATATTCTTTTAAAACTGCAAAAAATAACCATCAAAATGACAATGTAAACCTGTCCCACTGATCTCCATTATAATGATTTCTTTTATTTTTAAGAAGTCAGGGATCAAGGCATCTTTATTGTCCCTGAAGGGTAACTTGGTTTGCAGCCAATAACGATACAAAACATAAAAAACAACACAGATTATACTCAAGTATTGACCAATAAAAGACTTTCACAATTGATTTGTTTTGCATTTTTACAAAATTGTCTTCACCATGAAGGAAGACATACAAATTCACACTGTGGTGGATGGTTTAGGTCGGCTAGAATGGACCTGGCCTTTATGGAAGACCTGATCACATTCAGGCTGTTTATGTCTTGTGGTTCCGACAATTTGCTGCACACAGAATCGTGTGCAAATCGGATAATGTGGCGTCCATCGTGATGGCTTCGACACTGATTCGTGTACAAAACAAAAGAGAGCAGACGTAGCCCCGGGGTGATCTCGTTGAGGAAAAAATAACCTGCTGTGATCTCACAGTTAGGAAACCTAACAGCCAGCCAATCAGCCCTGAAACTGCGTCAGTGTTGCAGATGCTCTTCATCCCGTCTGATTAAATATACAAATATAAGTGTCTAAAACCTGAAATAAACCTAAAGGTCGACCTTTTACAATTTGTTAAAAACACAGACTTTATCGATTTGACTTCAGCTTTAAGACTCCTCAGCTGGGCCGTTTGGCTAATTGAAACTGATGAATGGAAATGAATCGATTTATCAAATGTTGATTTCTCTGTGAAACTAACAGAACAACATCTGACTGTTATTTCAGATAAGAGGCTCCCCAAAAACAAGCGAGTTCTTCTGTTCACTCTGCACTGTCTGAGTCCTGTTAAGATTTAAACTTTTTTTCCACGGCACATTTAAAAGAGCCTCAGTGAATCAAAGTGGCGTAAAGATCATCAATAGATACGACATTTTCTGCCTCTTTCAGCACAAATAAGAGGTAATGGATGGATACAGAAACCCAGACAGAGTGAGGGGGAATTGAACCCAACAATGGCTTCATATAAGGCAAAATGTTTCTTGTTTGGGTCCAAGTATAAAGAGCACACTATAGAGTTGGGTTCCACCAACTCTATATTACTGTCTTAGAAAGTCTGCAGACGTGACGAGGGAATATACCGCCAAGACTGGCAGCAAACTTGTTTAATTAAACCAGCCGCAGACGTCGGCTTTCAGCTAAATAAATAACTAAAGTGGAGCCCTCTTGAGCGTAGCCGAACTGAAGGGAAGAAAATTTGTGTTTGTGTTCCCAAGATTCAGCAACTGGGACCTGAAACAACAAAGTATATAGATGGTAAAGAGAAATGGGCGTTTGAGACAACTGATTCGTCAGAGGGAGGCTGGGGGCAAGCTCATTTCAGCACCGTGGACAGCGATCTGCAGCCTAGTGTGGACAGGACAAAACGGCCCTACTTTCCCAGCATGTCCTCACTTGTTTCTTTAGTGTATAATACATTTTGCCCCCTCCCCTCTTGTCAGGCATTAATATGTAAATTCAGCAACAGACACGTTTAAAAATAAAGAATAATAAAGAAGTATTTAGAGGAGCCTTATATCCATAAAACTCCTCTTGGCAACACTGCAGCCAGACCACCATTCTGCTTGCTATGTTGATCCATCCCTCAATGCTAGGTGGGTCTACCTGCAACAGGTGGGTCTACCTGCAACAGGTGGGTCTACCTGCAACAGGTGGGTCTACCTGCAACAGGTGGCTCTATCCTTGTAACAGCTTTCTGCTTGCCCCTAATATCATGCTCTGTGGTACCAACTTGTAGGATTTATACAACAAAATACATAGTTACAAACTTAAAAGGAAATGTTGACTCTGGATACATCCTCTGTGTGTTTATGGAGCCTCTAACAACTTGCTAATTCCTAAAGCTATGAACACTGTTGGTTCCGTCTGTCCCACCGTCTCTAACAGGCATCGCCGCTGCTCCGATGTGTTTCTGGATGAGTGTTTTGAAGAATCTCGTCATGTTTTCCCTGCTGAAATCTCCTTGTGTGTCTGACCCTGTTGTAGTTTGCATATTTTCTTCCAGCTCCCTACATAGATCAATGTGTTGCTTCCTCCTTACAAGTCTGCAAATGAATCGAAGGAAAGAATTTCTACATCATCAGTTTGTTTTATTTTAACATTAAAACAAAGCTGAGATGGTTTTAATTCGTATGAAGGACTCAAAGTGTGAAGAGGGATTTTAACTGTTTATAAGCCAGAAACTTCTGCCACGATTTTAATACGATTCAGGATCAATATGAGACGATATCTCATGCTGATTTAATACAATAACTTCCATTAATTATAAGCAAAAACATTCCCAAACCCAAGTTTAGCTTTACCATAATCCCCAAAAATATTCTTACTCTCAACCTCAAACAGCCAGATAAGAATAACTTTACCCCTGAGATCTAAAACAGGAAGAGGAGGAAGACTGAGCATCTTCCAAACAAACTGGTATCACCTGCAAACATCACTGGTTCTTAATTCCAGTCACATGCTGACCCCCCCCCCCACTAAGTAATAAAGCTTGTATCTCTCTTATCAACCCTAACAGTCAACTACCTGCCACAGGCTGGAAGGTAAAGCAGCATGAACACACACACACACACACACATCATGTCTAATTGGTGTGACTCCTCAGTGGTTCTCATCATTCAGAGCTTTCGTTGTCTTAGCTGTAGCAGCGGTAATTAGGTTTGAGAAAGGCCGGTTGGTGGGACTGAAAGATGTGAAATTGTCTCTCATGAGTTCCTACAGAGTGCTAAATCACATAACTGCCTGTGTGTGTGTGTGTGTGTGTGTGTGTGTGTGTGTGTGTGTGTGTGTGTGTGTGTGTGTGTGTGTGTGTGTGTGTACATGAAATCGTTCCCTGAAGTCTCGTCCTTATTAATTGAGCAGCAGTCAGGATTTCCGTTCTTGATTCTCAGTATTAATAATTTGCTATCAATATGCTTCTTTCTGTAAGTTTGGCAAATTAGTTGCAGCAGCAGAAATGCCTAACAACCCCCCCCAATCTGCTGCAGCTTATCGGCTTTAACTCAACCCTGGATTGGATATTTTTGCCTACTTTCCATGAGAACTTCGATCTTTTAGAGAAAAACACACATCTGGTTCCTCTGCTTCGTCTCACTGCTTGTAACGTTTACAAGAATCCAACGTGTGATAGAAATTAAGAGGCAGGAGGGTCTCCCCTGTAGGAGGGAGGGGCTTTGGAGGTTGAAGCACGGCAGAGATGGGGGAGGACCTTTTTAAAATAGTGAGTCCACTTTCTTCCCAAAGTTAAAAAGTTCCTTCTCATTGTGTTTCTCCAAGCCTAAAATTCCCATCACACTCTCCAACCACTGTATCTTTGTGACATGGACAATAGCAGCAGCCTTAACCGTCGACACGAGGCAGGATGGATCCATGCTTTCATGTTTCCACTAAATTCTGAGCCTTTGTTGGTGAGTCTGCGTGAATTGTCGCCTCAGTTTCCTGTTCTTAGCTGACAGGAGAGGCACCCGGTGTGGTCTTCTGCTGCTGTAGCCCAT
>JAOXYM010000024.1:21564085-21578906 GCA_028567055.1 Leptatherina wallacei
CCATCCATCCATCCATCCATCCATCCATCCATCCATCCATCCATCCATCCATCCATCCATCCATCCATCCATTTTCATAATAATAATAATAATAATAAATAATAAACAGTCTATTGTATTTTTATTTTGTATCATTATATATTAGACGTTGATAAAGATAATGAATTGAATCATTTCCTTTGGAGATTAATACATTTTTTTTTCATTTCATGTCATTGCTGTCGATAAGTTTTAACCCAGAGCTTTGAGGTGAAATTTCCACCAAACTGAACAAAACTAAAATATACAAGGTTATGTAGGATAATTAATTCCCAAGGTTAATTCTTAATAGTTTAAAACTTGGCATATGTGAGGAAAATATGGAAAAAATGTGAGGAAACTGGACAAGTGGAGGACAAAAGAATACATGAGGTCTAAAAAACTATTTACAGCAGATTAACTGAATCTGAAACTGATGACCTTAAAAACTGGACCTGCAGTTGATCCGTCTACTGATGGCTGAAGTCTCATCAGAAACCGTCTCCATGGAAGCCATTCTTAAGGAAGGGAAACAGGAGAAAGAGCTGAGGTATGCCTCATCTCACAAGAACTGGGCTGAAAATCAGTGTAAACAGGTTTGATGGGGGATGGATCCTCCCCAGAACCTGGACCTCAACATTACTGAAGCAGCACACGATTAACTGGACAGAAAACTTAACAAAATGCAGAAACATCCATAAAAGAGCTTTGGAAAGTCTTACTAAAACTATATAAACTCTATTTTTGCCTTTTATATATTTATATATTTCCATCCATGTTTACCAATGTTCCAGTGAATCAATGCGCCTCTTTCCTGTTTTCCCAATTATTGCTAAACATCCAAAAAGCCTTGGCAAGAATTCAACCCGTGGACAGCAGTGTCTTTGTGCTGCTCACATTCAGAAGAATGGCCAACAAGGACAATATGCCGATTGTTTTATCATTCACCTTCTCCTCGTGCACGTCTGCTTTGTCCCATCATAGGTCGGATCAGCAGCCTGCAGGCCACCCAGATGACCCAGGAGGCGGCCATCAGGGACCTGGACAACGAGCGGAGCCGGCTGAAGGACAAGGTGCTGAGGATGGAGGAAGAGAGGGACGCCCTGCAGAACCAGAGCCAAGCAATGGATGAACGACAGAAACAGCAGATCCAAGCCCTGGAGAAGGTGTGTGTGTGTTTGTATTCATGTCAGACTGGAAGTATCTGTGCTATGAATAGGCAATAAGGCATAAAGATGCTGTGAGGGAACTTTTCTGTAAATTGGAGCTCTTTCCATACAGAATAGTGTCGGATTAATCCAGCTGTAGTTCTTAGTATTCTAGCATCATCGCTTCCATCTGTCTCTGTTGTAGGTAGCGTGCATCTCTGCAGAGAGCCTTCAGCCTCTCCAAGAAAATAATAATTTAATGGATCAATTCTGAGCTGGCTAAAAAATAACAGGAAAACAAATTCATGTCCTCGTTTTTCTTCTTTTTAATTGCATCACTGTGATTTTGCACAGACTCTAATCCTTCCTGTGAAGTTTGGGTTTTTGCCCAGAGCCAGTAGATGTAAATTGACTATTTTGTCTGAATTATTGATACATTTGGGGAGTTTTTCCAAGTGATTGTGACATTTTTAGGCGTGCTCATATATCTGCGCTGTATGCATGAAGTCTCTCCTGCCATGTCTGTTGTGTCTGTTAGAGCCTCCTTAGATTTCTATAGATGAGGAACAACTTGTTAACCTTTGATCACACCTCTAAAATAATCCTCTTAAGCACCGTTCAGCACAAAAATGTGCTATAAAGATTATCAAACTTTTTATTTTATTTTATTTTATTTTATTTTCTACAGCAGCATCAGTCTCAACCCTTAAAACCCAGCTAGATCGCCGCCTCCCTGGGGCACTATTACTTATATTATCAACAGTTTCTCAGGAACAGAAGTGTGTAACTCTGTGGGGTAAATTGTGATTGATAGTTTACCCTTTAGATGATCTATAGAAGTTTTCCAGACATTTATATCCTGTCCAGGACGTTTACAATCCAGCCATAAAATGTAGCGTTTATTCAGGAAGCTGACATGGTAAATTTCCAGTGACTGATACATGATAACACCCTTATTTATCAGCTTTTCATAATAATGAAAAAGTATTTTTATGACTACTCTGCTGCTAAGAGACCTCGATTTTTACCTGGAAATTATGATGATGTCTCTTCCTGTCACACCTTTGACCAATTAGATAGCTTAGTGAAGGTAATGTCCAACCAAGAGAAGCCAAAGATCAACAAGTGACAAGAAAGTTATGTATGTCTGAAAAGAACAAAAGTAATTGTCACTGTTGATCTGTGTGTTATTTCTACAAAGAACTGTTAGTAGTAACTTCTGTTATGCTGTTTTGGTTGGTCTTTATGGTGGTATAGTTTTTGATTATCTTGATATTTTTTGCTTGATTCACGATATATGATATATCTCTCGATATTTAGAAACATTTTTAAATTATAGCCTCGAGTGCTAAATGCACTTTTAGTAAGGATCAGCAGCACATGTGCATTAAAACAGTCGGCTGAAATTAAAGAAGCTTTTTATCAAATTAAATGCTACTAAAAACAGTTTCGATATATTTGAAAGTCTCAATATATTGCTTGATAAGGTGCAATTGGTAAAAAAAAAGCTTTGAGTTTTAATCATCCATATTAAACATTAATGAATTTTAAATCCTTAAATTAAATTGACATGTTTTTGTTATGATGCTTTTACATTTTATGGTCTAAAAGCATAATAAATAATTTATTTTCCAATATGTTTTATGCAAACTGGATTATTTATGGTTTGATTATTGTAGCCTGGTAAGTGTTAAAGATCAGCGTACACATTCTTTTATATACATCATGACTTTTTGCTCGATATCAAATAGTTCCATTAATATCCCTACGGACAAAAATGTTCTCATTGAAACCCACTGAAGTTTTTATCCAGCTCAAATCAAAAGTTTAAAACATACTGTTTTGAATCTTCGCACTTCATTTAGTTCATGTTGCTTACAACAGGCGGAAATGCATAAGAAAATTTAATATAACTCAAAAATGTACAACTTGGCATAAATCGTCAACAAAATGAAATGTACAAAAAATGGAAGGAAAAAACACAAGAATGTGCTGAAGTGGGATTTTTGGGTTAATTGTGCAAGAAGTTTGAAATGTCATGCAGTGCAGAAGTCCAGTCACCAAACAGCTGAAACGGTCAAACCTGTCCATCACAGCTTTCACAAAGTTTGGAGAAAATTCAAAAGAAGAGAGAGATGCTCTTCTTTTAAAAACAGGCTTAAAGGTCAGATGATTTGCGGAACAGTTTAGTCAGCAGAGCGACCGCAGCAGACAGTAAATGTCAAGTGTTGCTGCTTCATGTGTGTTTTCCCATCCTTTTATCTCTGACATTTGTGCAGTGTAATCCTCTGGGAGCCACCAGAGTTCTCCCTCCGACCGAAGCTGCTGTGAATTTCAATTTTTTCCTCAGGATGACGGACAGCTAAACTTCACAGCTTTATCGTTGCAGCATTTTCTAAAAACACTACAGATTTTTTACAAGCTTTAGTTAGATACATTTTTGCTTTGACTTGTGGCTAATAAGGGTATATAGTCTGCTTATGTTATAACTTTTTATTATCATTTGTCAAAACACTGGAAAATTACACAAAAATAAGCATATCTGACGTGTTTCTTTTACCTTCTTTAGATATAGAACAAGATAGACGGCATCATTACTCATGGCTGTAAAAAAAATAAAATAGCATTATGGTCGCTATCTGCAAATATGATCTCAAGCCACAAGATGCAAGCAAACCCAGCCGTCCTCGCTATGAGAGAAAAATAAGTGAGGTGAGGTGTCGAGGGATGTGTTATTATTCATCTGATTCATGTGGGTTCAACATCAGAGCTTAGTCTTTAAAGGTCCTTTCATCTCCTCTTGTGAACATTTACAAAGAGAAAAAAAACACATCAAAACTTTGACTACACTATCAAAGTTCATTGAATGTTTCCTTCACACTTTGCTGAACGTAAAATGTGTCTTTTTAGTAGTTTACCTGCATAATGACCATCGTTTGACTTCAGTATCCAGAGGAAAACTTGGCAGTATAATAAAAACTGACTGGATATAAACTTAGCTTTAGAAGTGAGGAAATGTGTGTTTGGTTGACTATTTCTTCCCTTTAATGATACCAACTACCAACTGGTGTTGTGTTATACATCATTGGAAAGTCTGATTAGTCATCTTTACAATGAGGGTGAACTCGTAAGGATCATGCTTCTGTGGAATGAACAAAACAGCCAAACACGTGGGTTGTGCCTCCATAAAAATTGTGCCAAAATCCCCTCCAGTATTCTCCAGTTGGTATTCACTCTTGTTTCGAGTTTCTGGGTGGACTGCATGATTGCACTCTCCCCCAGTAATCAGGAAACAACAACACATTTTTACACTTTATTCATTTTACATTGTCAGAGACCTCAGTAGTCTGTGAAAGACCCATGCGCAGCCACAACAGATGGCACCTCCTCCCCATGCTGGTCACCAGTCTGCACACCCCACCCTGTAGAGGAGAGTGTTGTCATCCTGGAGGATGGAGTTAGGTCCCAGATGCTGGAAATCTGGGATCACCACTGGCTCCAGAAACTCATTCTGGTGTATCTGTCTATCAATTAAGTGCCAGTCATACTGACATCTGTGACTGATAAACATCTGGCAACACATAAAACAAGAGTAAACACCAACAGGAGAATATTTCAAGGGTTTTGGGCACATTTTTTAGGACACTACCCAGACGTTTAGCTGCGTTGATCATCCCACGTAAGCATCATCCTTACAAGTTATACCTCATGGTTAAGGTGGTTACTCAGGCTATGTATAATAAATCACCAGCTGGTGACACCTCTGTCACTCACCGCCCTGTGACGCTCAGGATCGGGCATTGAATCAAAGACGAGATTAGTTTTCCTGAGCTAGGCAAGGCAAGTTTATTTGTATTGCACACTTCCTGTTCAAGACAATTCAAAGTGCTTTACATAAAACATTAAAAGCATTACAGATAGTGCAAAGTATTCAAAAGTAGTAAAAAAGCAAGCTAGAGACACAATAAAATCATTTAAACACACAAAACCAAATCATCAAAAAGATTAAAAGCAAGATAAGTTAAAAGATGAATTAGCTTGTATGAAACTGGACTAATGTGGATTCGTTTTAATTGGATCGCAATGAATTGGCTTGAACTGATTATCTTACTTTGTTGTGAATTAGTGGTATACAAATAAAACTGAGTTGATTATTATTAAAGGGGAGAAATATTTCACCAAGTTTATTTAAAAAAATGTAATGAAATTACATTATATTATAAATCAACTCATCTATTCAGTTTTTTTGGATTCAGTTTGAACTAAGAAAGCGACGTTAGCAAACAAGAAGACAGACCACCATAAAGATGATTTCTGTTGTCTGACAACATTATGTGAGAGTCATTACAGTAATGGGAGGCTGGTTTTTTGTCTCTTTTCTCCTTTTAGCATGGTACTTGTCGAATTTACTTTCGACTCTTGCTTGCCTTCATTCTGCAAGATTACCCTCCACAGCTGGTCCTGCCCTGTTGTTTACGTCTCACAGTGGAAAACTTTCCTCATATTCCTTTTATCCTGTATAAACCTGCCGTCTTGCTTAGTTTTAGCTGTATTGTACATGTTATATACTTGTATATACTTGTCTTTTCATGCCTTTTTTAAGTGCTGCCTTGTTTAGTTGCTTCAAGTGTCCCTTGCTTGTGCTGTTGCATTCTAGCTTATCTTCACAAGTTCCCACCATCTGTTGATTAGTACATTAGTGCAGTGCAGGTTTAAATGAGCATCCTCGTGTAATAGAGTGAAGGAAAACTGGAGAACTCTAGAAGTTCACGGAGCCTGTAATCTGAATGACTGAAGAGCATGTCAAGTCTCACTGTGATAGTGTTGCAGAGCTGTCTGAATAAACACGAAGCTGAATTGTGACAGAAAAACAGATTGGATTTTAACTGCACCCTCACTCGTAGTCGGTCTGAACAGGATGTCCCTAATGACAGTTCAACTAATGGATGTCATGCTTTCCATGTGGCTTTTTGGCTCGATTTACACAATTAAAATTTTGATAAAAATCCATGAAATGAGGAAACAGCTGCTCCACTAATTAAGCCAAAACTATTTTGGAAACGGATTCATTTCTTTCCCTGCAAAGTCAGTTTTTTGGCCTTAATTCATCAGGTCTTTATATGACAAAACCACCGATCTGTTGCTGTGTAACGACTGCGGCTTAGCAACAGCTTCAACCAGCAGGGAATCGTTCCGTCTCCTCTGAACATCATCTTTTTCAATGTTGCATATCAATATGTTCAGCCAGTTTTCTTTCCTACTCCTCCTCTTCTCTTCTATCCCATCTTTCCTCTCACTTTTCCACAAACACCATAAAACATGCTTTCAATGATTGCGACTGTTGCTGCCAACCCACTCATGTCTGTTTCCATTGTAGCAGAGCAAATTTAACTTCAGATTTCAGCTTTCAGATTTCTTTTCAGGCATGTTTTTGGCAGCTAAAATGTTGCTAACTGAAAGTTAGCTCATGCCGAGCTCTTCTTCTGTGTGATTGCAAACAATGTTGCATAAAAATGATCAGCAGCACATCAGCTGGGCATTTCTAGGGGTGTAAGAAAATTTGCTATATAGATATTCAACGTCTACATTTGAACTGTGTTTCATGTTTTCATAATAAGTGATTGACAGGTGATGTAATGTGGCATGAGCCAGAATGTGTCAAAAATATGTCGGTGACCTGGGTTTGTGACAATGAATTAACCTGAATCTTTACATTTGTAGTTTATTGAAATATTTATCACACTATTATTACATTTTATATGAATATCATTTTCTGCTCTAACCCTCAGGGAAAGAGTGTTATAAGGAGATGGGTTAGATTCTGAATGAACATATTTCTAACACCTTTTATAATGATCAAGAACAAAAAGTCAAAGTTCTTTTTAGATTACATCCAAACAGGGTTATACTGGAGCAAAATGAGTCATGTTTTATTCATAACACTGTAATATTACTAATGTTAGAGCTACTACTTCAGTGCAACACTTACAGCAAGAATCACATTTTCAACTAATGATTTGATTCAGTTTTTTTGTTTAATACTATGCATAAGAAACAGCTTTAAGAAAGGCCTCTTGGGCCGGCTGGATGCATTTTAAAAATCTCTCTGAGCTGCTCACTCGTCTGAAATTAACAGGTGATTTGAGATGTTTTCCAGCTACAAAACAAGCCTGAGCCTGTTTGTTGCTTGCTCTGTGATTATTAAAGACATATTCTCTCAAAATGATCCGAACCCAAAATTCTGCTGAAACTACCACCGTTAAAAATGTGACAAATAATTGTAATTGTGTGATTATATCGCAGACTAATTACTGGGTTCATATCTCTACAATCAATTGCCCCATTTTTAATATCCCGACTCGCTGTAGCTCTCTGGGTTTTACTGCTTTAGGATGACAAATGTGAAGGCGAGACGGCGTTTCCGATACAAACAGAATGCAATTTAATTCCTTGGCTGACGCAAAGTAAACACAATGTGGCTGAATGATCCAGCATATGGCATCGATGTCTGTCTGCGTATCCTCTGATGCATGTTTGCACTTCCCGTGTTTGTCAGACCCTGCGCGAGGAGAAGGCGTCCCAGGAGAAGGACATGAACAGTGTGCGAGTTCGATACGAAGAGGAGGCCAACCAGATGATGGAGGGTCAGACTCGGGCTCTGGAGGAAGTCACCAAGAAGCACAGAGCGACCCTGGAGAATGCTCTCACCAATGCTGAGAAAGACAAGAACCGCCTGCTGGCTGTGAGTACACACACACACACACACACACACACATCCTTTCCTCTCCAAGGTTAAGTCAAGAAACAGGGCTGATGTCAGTTTAATCCGTGTCTGCTGTGATGGAGGCTCCTGTCTTTCTGGCCTCTGATTCTGGCTGTAAAGTCACTCATAAAGCTTGTTGTTAGTTCCAGTCTGACACAGGAACATTTAACAGAGGCAGCATCAGATGGTGAGTTCACTGACCAATAAATGAAGAACCTCAGGATTGATTTTCAGAATGCTGATTATTGTGTTATCAAAGTTAGGAACAGCTGTATCATCACGCTCCAGGCTCATTGAAGGCTGGAAGACTCTGTTTTAAGGCTGATATCTCCAAATGAGTAGAAGAAGTAAACTCTTTATGGACAGCAGACATGAAATCGCATAATAATGTTAATGTCTATACAGAAGGAAATACTTCTGTGTTTATTTCCCTGGTTGTGACAGAATTTTCCAGTGTTTACTGGCGATGTAGAAAAAGATTGATGCTGCATAATTTTAATTGGCTCCTTTCAGTGTCTGCTTCCTGGTTTCCAGTCAGACCATGACGATCTGAGCCATGTCAACACTTCTTTTTTAGTTTTCATTTATTGCAGTTGAGACATTTTCTCTTAAACTTCACATTGTTTCATTGTTCTTTCGCCTATGCTCACTTTAAATCACCTATGTTTTTTTCGATAAAATATCTTCCAATGGACTCCAGAAACTGGGGAAAGATGTTGAGCCACTTTTATATAGCGCTCCACTTTCCCTATTAACTGGGTGCTAAATAATTGGGGGCTTGTCCGGGATATAAATCGTGTGACCTTTCATGAACAAAAGGTTTGCTCAGAGCTGTATTTGCATTTCTATTGAAGTCAACTGCTTGGTAAAGCTTAGCCTTGCCTAAAGTCTGACCCAGGAAATAATGGGCATAAATTATATTTTTTTAAAAATCTGAAGTCTTTATTTGGCCCTTCAGCTAAATTTTGAAAATTAATAAATAAAAATAATTTCCATGTAAGTATTGTTTATACCGTGTGATATGTCTGAATTATTAAGTACCAAATATGTCCACCAGGGGACAGAAGACAAGTATTAGATTGTATACAACAAGTTTTTGAGCAAACTTTTTATTATAGTGATGCAATAGGTCTCAGAAACTGTATGAATCAAACAGCGTTAAAGAGTTAAGGACCTAAAAGATTACTTAAGCCCTTGGTTTTTAAAGTCCAGGTTAGATTCAGCAAATCAAGTCTTTGAAAGTGTGTTGCTCCTCCCTGACAGCCCTCACCTGGACAGTTGACACTGCTCAAGGACTCCAGCTCCATTTACTTAGAATCTGTCCATTTTACACATTTCTCTGAGGTTTTGTACGTTTATTCACTATGAAACAACCTGAGATCCGCTGCTTTCCCGTCACAGTTGGAGCCATCGCTCCTCAAGCTGGCTGATTCAGGAAAAAATGTGTTTAAATGATGCGTACTGTAGATACATCATTAGACAAACTCAACCAATCAGAAATATGTTAGCTACATCTCAAAGTCAGAGACAATAGAAATGTATTCAATAACTCCCCTGCTTCCTACCATGATGCCTGTATTTGTGTTGAAATACTAAATAATCTAAAACTGATCAGACAGATCAGGAATGACTGAAAATACAAGCTGTCAGCTCTCTGTTTCGTTGTCTGCCAAAAAAATTGGTCCTGTCACCTAATTCAGTCTGTTGGTGTTAAATCTGTTAATGCGAGTGCTGATGATAAATGACAGGCATCCCACGTTGTCTGCATATGTTGTAGCATCATCACCGCAACACTGACCACAGCTACAGCTTACACTGATACTGACCATACCATCTGTATGTGTGTTAATCTGCTGTCACAGTTCTCTTCTGTCTGCTAGAGTTGGTGTTTGAGGAAAAACAGGCCGAATTTATCAGCCCTGCAGATACTGACGGAGGAGTTTTAGTATCTAACTTCTGCCCTGTAAACCAGCTTTGTTCACTGACCTCACCATCTGTCACAAGAACCAGAAAACAGCTTCTCACTCAGCTTATTTTGGGATCATTTCTTCCTCTTTTTGGAGTTAAAAGGGAATCTCTTCAATGGAAATACCTCTAGAACAGGGGTTCTCAAACAAATTTTTCAAAAGGTCCATATCTACTCTCCATTGAAGGCCAGAGGTCTGGACAAATTTGCAAACACACATTTATTGATCAAACTTTTTCACTGTATTTCATTTCATGTATAAACACCATACATAACTAATACAATAACAAAAATAGTACAAATAAACTAATAACTTAAATATTTAAAATAAATCAAATTCACCACATTCTGGAGAAAATTCAGAATGACATAAGAAAGGAAAAACAAACAACATAAACATGAGCACTGTTTTAAATTTGACTTCTTAATTTCAAGTGACATACGAAGTCAAAAACAGTCAGAACAGTCCAAATGCATCAAGCCTAGTGGGAGACATGACACTGTTTGCCCGCATACAATTGCAGCGGATGTGTCTGAGCACTGGTTTCATTTAGTTTGCTAGCGGAGGAGGTGTTACAAATGCCCGCCCTACTCTGCTTCTGATTGGCTCTAACGTTACAAACCCCTGTGTACTGATAGGTTATGGTTGCTGTCATTCATTGCAGCCCTCTGCTCACGCCCTCCTGCCTGTTTCACATACAGAGGGCAGGTTGGCTGTCACAGACGGTCGAGACGCACCGTTTAATAAGCGAGACGGCAAAAGTTGGTGAACATAAGGAGTTGTTATCACTAGATCGCTGTGAATGATATCCAAGGACACTATTTCACACTATAAACTATTTATTTTCCTATTTGTGGAAGATACATTTTGAAAAAGACTTTTCTATAATAGCATTTTGTAATTCAAAACACAACTTGGGCTGGGTCCGGACTGACGTGCCTCGAGGTCCGGATCCTCACCGGAGTGTGGACTCCTGCTCTAGAATTATAGCAACGGGTGACTAGTTTGGTACTGCTCGTTAGCCCCACAATTTTGAATCTATAACCTATTATGTATGAGAAGATAAATATTTGGCATCCAGTCAGACTAAAACTGAATTAAAGAGCTAAAAAATAGTGAGTTTTATTTTACTGGAAATGAAACAAAGAAGCATTTGCGAAGAAGAAGAAAGTTTATTTTAGCCTGCAGGATGAAGAGAATCAGTCTAACTTATTTTCTCTGTAACTACAATATATTTTCTCCATGGGATCACAACCAGCTGAAAAATGGAACATATGTTAAAAACACACTCATTCATTTCACAGTTGCGCAATCGTTCCTGAGTCTGATAAAGTGCAGAGGCGGCATGAGGTCCAGATACAGGTTCAGAGTTCAGCAGCCTGACGGGATGTGGCAGAGAGCTTTGAGCATTGGTGGTCCTGCATGTAGCGTTCTAATCTTTTGTCTGATGGTTGCAATGCAGAAAGTCTGTGGAGAGGACTGGAGGGGCCCCTGACCATGTTTAGTGCTCTGGAGGATATTCTGATCAGCCCCTCTGCAGAGCCTTGAGGTCAGCTGCTGCAGCTGGAGGACCAAGTAGAGAAGATGCTTTATATATTCTTAGTATTATGAGGATGCTGGTGGGAAGTGATACTTGTTTCAGAGCTAAAGTTGCACAAGTTGCAGCTGGCAGTATTGCCATAGTTATACTAACACAGGGGACGATAGAAGGATCTCATTCATTTGTTTTTCTCCATTTATTCAATTAGTAAAAAGCTAACAGACGCGGTCCTCTTTCAACACATTCATGTCAGAGTCCAGGAAATCCGTGTTACGTAGTGATGCCAACAGGATTTAGGTCTGTTATGTTTGTGTTTGCCAGGATATTTACAACTTAATGCATCAATTACACAAAACATCACACCCAACATTTAAAGCTGTGGTTCCCAACCTTGGAGCCGGGACGCCTCAAAGGGTCCTCCAAAGAGGCTTTGACCATTTAGAGCCATTGTGATTAAAAATGAAGACCATGTCCACACAGACGGGTTGAAATGTGTCTGCTCAAGTTTTTTTTAATCATTGGATGTTTCGTTCACATGGAACTGGCGTCCTAGGAGCCTGAAAACACGAACTTTTTATACTAGATCCCAAAGTGAATAAATGGGGGTCATCACAATCAGCTGTACAATATTTTAACACATGTATCCCATGTCATGAATCCCATGAATATATCACATGTCAAAAATAGTAACAATAAAAAGCCACTTATAAGGCTACAACTTGTGCATCCAATCAATTTTCGTCCATGTATGAAGGCTTAGGAGGTCAGGGAGCAGGCGGAGCTACAGTAGGGGAGCACTTCATATCTATCCTGGTAACCTGGATTCTTCCTGCAACATTTAGTTAATAAAACATGTTTGAGAAACATCACAGAGAATGCTTTGTCACTTTTTCTTTTCTTTCTTTTTTTTTTAAGAAGAAAGTATGTTTAAATGTTGTTTAACCTTGGCTTCATCAGAGGAAATAAAGGGAACCCTAAAGATTTGTGTTTCTTAACAGTAAAGTTTCAAGCTCAAATTGGAGTAAAAAGTGACATAAAATTAAAGTACATAAGGGTATTTAGATTAATCTGTGAAGTAAAAAGAGAAGTAAAATCCAAAATATTTGTAAAACTCATGAGTATAAAAGCAGCGTGGGTGACAAAGATGAACATAAAGGAGGTTTTTAATGCCTTGTGTTTGTTATATATTATACATTTCCACATCCTCCGTGTATGCTCGGACGTGACCTCCATGTAAAAGCTATTACTCAGTGAGCAAGCCACATTTTTTATATTCTTAATAAAGTTACGAGACTTATTGCCTTAACACGAGGTGATATAAACATGCAAACTGATTCTCAGCTCAGAAACTGATACATCATCATTCACAGGCATAACAGGTGATGGGAGTTCAGACTGCTGCAGGGAAATCTGCATTTTATTCCGTTTTTTATACATTAAAAAGCATCATACGAAGCTATATAGTGACTAAGAAGCTGGCAAACTCAAAGGAGGAGTGCAGCCTACTGACGTGGGTGCACATTTTCTATATATCACTTATAAATGTCATCTAGGACACCACCGGGTTTGCATAATCCACTAGAAATGCAAGCAACCTGGAGGAGCTTCTGCTGCTATTATGTTACAGCAGAAGTCCAAAAAAGACGATTAAAAATAAATTCTCCTTAAAAACAAAAATCCGGAGACGATGCAGCCGATGGAAGCCACGCCGTCGGCCCGATGAGTCACACAGGTGATGATGGTTGCAGCGTCGTCAGGTGCTATTTTAGTGAGATACTAAAAACTGCTCCTCCCGTTCACCTGCAGACGCACACGGCTGCTGTTGCACGAGACGCTTAGGAAGTAATTAGATTAACACGCAACCCACACACGAGGAAGCATGAAAATGCAAACTGAAAAGAAAGCAGCCTTCGTCCGTCTCTGCAGAACATTTTCTGCGCTCCATACATTTTGGTGTTTTTCCACTTTTGCTTTAACAAATGAAGAAATGAAGCTTTTGTGGAAGATGTGGAGGTTTGACATTTAAAAGAACAAAGGACCACAAAATTTAAAATGCAAAGTCCTGCTCGGATGCTGATGACATTTACTTCACGGATAACAGCGAGTAGAGAGCATAAAGTAAGGAAAGTAATAAGGAGGAGGACAAAATGATTGGAAGTCGGAGGTGGATGTATGTTGGCTCGGGGATATGACTCCAGCTAACTTGTGTGTGTTTCTAAAACCTCTAGCGTTAATAATTTACTGCTACTTACTTAGCACAGAGTGTGGCCTTCCTGACGGGCCTAAGGCTCCTCCACACACTATACAGCCATTTCTTAGATGTGCTTTTCCACTGCTTGTCTACTGCATATTGTATTGTATGTATTTTTACTCTATTACCTTTTTGAACTAAAACCAGAAGAGTTTATGTTTGGAGCCAAGTTTCATCTTGCCTCCTCTCCAAAAGCAAATTTCTGCAAAATCTGGTTACAATCAGAGGTAATTAGAGGAAACATGCGAATCATGTATTAAATTATAACATCTTGAATATTTAAACTTTTTTCTTTTACAGCTGGAGAAAATATAAATATATTTAAGAGATAAATTCTAAAGATGTTGTGGAGAAAAACCAAATCATGTTTCCATGGAAATCAAAGGTATAAGCAGAAGCAAATTTGAATGATTTCAAGCTTGAATTTTTATGTTAAATCTTATTCTTTGGATTTTTCTGGTATTTCTGGCATCTAACTCAGAAAATATGCAAACCAAATGAAAATATTCAATGTTATGGATCCTGTGGGTAAATGTATCCAGATCACTATTAGTCAAAAACTGCATTGTACTTTTAAGATTTTATCCATCCAGACTTGAGGTTTTGTTTGAAAATACTTGTCTGGAAAACTCAATGACTTTGAGTGCTGCTCCTTTTTTAATCTAAGGTTCAATATTTTCTAAAAGGCTCATTTAGCCGTAGTCTTTGCTCTCAGGATTTAATCCTCTTTGATTTCCCAGAGCCTGTACTGATCTGGCGAAGGAGGCGTTTTAAATATGCTGCTTCCTTTATATTGAATCCGCTTCAAAGTGATTTTTATGTAACTGAGAAGTAGAAAATATAATATTTAAATATGTTGACCCTCCTCTGCAGGGTGGCCAGGCTCTCCCTTACAGAGAGGGTGAGACGCTCGGTCATCCGGGATGAGCTCAGACTAGACCTGCTGCTTCGAGAGGAGCCAGATGAGGTGGCTAAGATGCCTCCTTGGTGAGGTGTTCCACGTATGTCTCCATTAGTGGAGACCCTGGGGAAGACCCAGGACACGCTGGAGGGACTGTGTCTCTCGGCTGGCCTGGGAGCGCCTCGGGATCCCCCCGGATGAGCTGGCTGATGTGGCCGGGGAGAGGGAAGTCT
>JAOXYM010000024.1:21579006-21590746 GCA_028567055.1 Leptatherina wallacei
GAGAGGGAAGTCTGGGCTGCCCTGCTCAAGCTGCTGCCCCCGCGACCCGACCCCGGATAAGCGGAAGAGGACGGTACTTTGAATTGTCTTGAACAGGAAGTGTGCAATACAAATAAACTTGCCTTGCCTAGCTCAGAAAAACTACCCGGAAATGCTTCAGGATTCCCCCAGATGATTTTAAGAAGTGTGGACGGGGGAAGTCTGGGCTTCTCTACTTAAAGGTGCAGTAGGTAACAAAATCATTAAAATGACTGAATTTTTTTGAATATCATTAAAAAACCACGTTTCTGTTGGTTTATTAGAATAAGTGTTTTAATTGTCTTAGAATGAGACATTTCTGTAATTATCTAGCTATTTGTCTCTGAATGGACAAACAACTCTGTGTGTGAAGTGAGAACCCTCTGAGCTTTAAAACTGCAGTGCCTATGTTTGATGGGTGCTAGAGCCCCATTTGGGATGAGTAACGCCTTAAAAGGACCATGGAAGACATTATATACACACGTACATAATGTTGAAGTAGTTACCTGTTGTCCAGTCATCACTACATCTGAGGCCACTGGATCCCTTCGCAGATAGAAACATGTTTATGTCTGGAAGAATTTTGGCCACTGATGGCCACCGTCCAATCACAGCTGTGCTTGGTATTAGAAGTTATTTCTATGCTTGTCTCTACTACTAGATGTCAGTAATTCCTACACTTTATATCTTTGCCACAAAGCAAATTACAGCTGTAATGCAAGGCTCCGGGGTTGGAGATAAAGTTGGGAAGTTTTTCAGCTTCAGGACACTGCAGGGATGTGCATCATTAATGTCAGCGTGGCATCAAAACAAGTCAGAAGCAGAGTTTTAAGGCTGGAAACGTAACAGCAGAGATTCGCTACGGGTGACCCTCAACTTCCAGTCGTAGCTGAACGGGAATCACAACTCCACCACCAGGAGCGGACATGGATAAACCTGTAAAAACAAACAACGTACCAAACTGAAATGCTGTGGTTGAAACTCCTTGTTTGTAAGAGTCATCACGATTTCTAAGCAGAACTTGTTCGCAGGCAAGAGCTGAATCTGTTCTTTCTCAGCCGTTGTGTTGTAGATCCCGTTTCTGTGCTGTGTGAGTACATCCTGTGCAGTCTGGACAGGGAAGCATCACATAAGGAGAGTGGAGCCGTTAATATGCCTGCTGAAAGGCTCCAATTTGGTTTGGATTTCGACTCCATGCTTTAATATGACATCAGCTGTCATACGGTGCAGCTTTGAATCCTTTACAGGTAAGCTCCAATGACTCTACTGGACATCCTGATGTAACAAGTAGAAATCAGGGAAATATTAGTTTTATTTAAGGCATTGCATCCCCAGGTTCTCCTTTTTCCTCTTGTGCCTGATCTTTAGACGGTAACTAAAACCTACATGCTGGTGTCAGGATGATTTCTATCTGATAAGAGACAATAAAATTGTCCCCTCAGGTTTACAAACAGGGTTTGGGACCAGTTTAATGAGCCTGAGGTGATTGTTCCAAACCACAGCCCACCACTAATTTGACGTGCTGGCTTGTAATAGCCTTGTAATGATGCCTAATCTCCTCAGAGTCTCTACTCCAGTCGCAAACAGCCATGTGAAGGCAAGTGATCAAGTATTCTCTTGCATCAAAGTTGCATAATGAGGATATGTTTTAAATGATATTCCTCTGCAGTCCTGATGTGAGTTGACAGCTACATTAATAGAAGACACTTGTGCATCTCCTTGGTCATTAGAAATGCGTTTCGTACTAAGATTTCCTTCCTTCTGGCCCTGTGGGATTTTTCTGGCCTCATATCCCCTCCCACTGTGTTCTGAACTGCACAGCTGTTCAGTCCTGTTCATCATTATGGTGTCAGGGTTATGTCCAGACTGGAAAAATGACAGGGAGGAGTACAGTGAAGCATCATTTCCTCAAACTCACTCATCAGTTTTTTCTGAGATTTCACCGACTGATGAGAAGAAATGAGTCTCTGTTCCTCTTTTCTCCACCACCTGATTCTGTTGTCTCACACCAGTTGAATCCAGTTAATGATCTTTTCTTTCATCAACTCTGTTCTTTCATCACTTTGAATTACAGCATAATGAGAGTCGTCTGTGAAAAGGCGGCACTTAGAATGTAAATGAATCTGTCTCCTCTGACGTGGTCTCACCCTCAGTCGGTTACAGATTTTTCCGCTTATGACTCCGTTTTATCAGCCGGTGGCCGATCACGCCCGGATACTCAGACCGAAGAGGCTTTTAACATTAACGTTTTTTTTTTCCTTTTAAGTATGTGCAGCTATTAGGTTGTAGGCTACTGGGAATATGTGGTGGACTATCTATCAGACCATTGCTCAGTCTTTGCTTTGTTTTAACCAGTTGGTTAGGTTTGTTGATGGTTTAGCTCATAAAGACAGCCTTTCACATATTCCTGACAAGCCTGTCCCGCGTTCATTAGACTCACTTCTATTAAATCTTCATAAAAAAGATTTGGATAATCCTCAGCAGAGACTAAACATGAGCTAAAAACAGGTTGTATGTTTGACTTTGGTTTAACAGAAAACTCCAATTCCTCAGTTTGTTAAACATGTAAAGAGGCAACTGTTTTCTTACATTATAACTATTTGTCGTCTGCTTTTCCTAAGATGCAAAACATTTAAAGTCATGTGACCTTTAAAGTAACACCACTGAACTTTGTCAGATTTCCGTACTGCGGCGCCCTCTAACAACGGCTAATTCAGCTTCCGTCTTGCATCTTGTCTCTTCTCTGAGCCCTCTCCAGCCAGTAAAAGTCAGTCTGATGTTGACTCTTGTCTCATCTCTTGCTTGCTCTGGTAATATCCTTGTGGGTTTATTTGCTGAATCAGCCTTTAAAAATGGCCACTATGTTGATATCCAGTTGCTGTCCTGTGATGTGGTGCTGTAAAGCAAAGCACAGCTGTCACAGTGTGCCATCAAAACGGGTCAGAAGCAGGAAAGTTATGTAGTTTTGCTTTAAAGCTGCATTTCAACCTTTTCTACGTACCTTTAGGGGGTTGTTTCCTCAGTTGCTTCATTTTATTGGTGGATATGTGGTTAAACAGGGTTTAGTGGGAGGAAATTCACTTCCAAACTGGTCCCGATAGGCTGATAATACTTTTGATTCATTCCTGAGTGATTATGTATTTACAGGGTTTTAGTTCCAGTTTTTTGTCTTTGATTTTAAACCAGACAAAAAAAAGTGGTTTAATATCAAACCACTGGTTTTAATCCACAATTGTTCATATAAATCTATTAACCTTAAGCTTATTAATAGTATAGAACCATACAGAAATGTTTCATATGAACAGATTTTCTGTGAATTGAGATGTTCTCGGTTAATCTCATCAAGTCTTGATAAGGGAGCTGTGTAAGTCAGCAGAAATCTGACTGTTTCATGTGCTTCCATTTCAGCTGGAGCTGATCCTTTTTGGGACTTTTTGTTGCATCATTGATTGCTTTACCTGATGAATGGATGCTGAAGTCTTAGTGCTGGTGGAGATTCTTTTGGGGGGGTTTTTTTGGCCTAATTTGGAGCAAACAATTCCCAGATTGTGTTGTTGTGGCTTGTTATCCCAGATTCATGGGTGAGTGAATTACTTATTACAGACTGAAGTTCTAACAACAGAGAAACATTTTCTCTGACTTTCTAAACAGAGAGAGATATGGAAACTGTCATCCAGCATTTCTCTTCCCCTCCTTTCATACATAGCTTCTGTTCAGTCTCAGTCATTTTTACGAGCATGTCACAGCTGCCGGTGCTCTATTTTATGGGACAGTACAGAGTCCGTCCTCATGTAACGGATAACTGTTGCAAATTGCATTTGACATCACAGTAATCATCCTGAGCTGTAATTGTCCTTGGAAAGTTGCAGTCATTTCACAGTATAACAGAAACCATTTTCCTTTCATCAGCTGGCATAATAATAATAAGCTCCATTATGGTGACAGTGCAGAAGATATTTCTCTCATCTCTGCCAAGGACAATGAAAATGTTTGAAGCAGCGGGAGGTTTATACAGACGAATGCATTAGTGTTTAAAAGGTTAGGACACCATGTTTGCTGTGTAGCATCCAGTCTTCTTCTAATAACAGTCTGTAAACATCTGGGAACTGAGACCAGCTGTGAGACCTTTGGAAGAGGATTGTTGTCCCACATCAGCTGAATTAGTCTTTAGATGGGAAGTATCATTAAGCCGAATGAAATAAAGCATGGAGAGCTTGGAGACAAGCGTCATGTTAGACCAGGGGTGGAGCTAGAGAAGGGGGGGCAGGGTGGCGCTGGCCACCACTCAAATCTGACTGGATACCCCAGGTCCCACCTCAGGTGATTTACAGGTCACTGGGGGAGGTTTGAAATGTCTTTCCAGACCTGCATGGTTTATTTTATATAGGAACATTTATGAATGAAAAGAAAGGGAGATAGATATTTCTGGCTTTTTCCTAAAGAGGATGGACACATCTTAGGTCGAGGCTGACCTCAGTGTCAGCAGCCCATACAGCTGCCGACATGGAGCTAGCTTCACAAGGATCCAGTCTACCACCACCACCAGAACTGATCCCCCTACTACCACATCCAGCTCCACATGCTGCACCCCAAAACAACCAGCTGACTTTTCTATGGACCTTTTTGAACTGGTTGCAACTTTTTCCACTTGGTGATGCAGATTATAAATGTAAAGATGTTTTATTTGTCATGTCTCGCTGATGAGATCACAGTCATCACATCAGTGTTAGAGAGAGGAGCACAATCATTTCTAGGGCCGGGACGATATGCTTTTCTCCCGATTCGATTCTTTTACAATTTTTATTTTTGCCAATTCAATTAAAATTGTGATTCTTCGAAATTGCAGATTTTTAGTTTTCTTTTTTAACACCAGACCATGTGAATAAAGTTTAATGATGCCGAGGTATAAAGACTTTATCAGGAGTCACGTTTCCCCCAAAAAATGCTCATCACATGTGAGTCAGTTTTTAAGATTCATTCAGCAGCGATATATTTGAAGCAGCTGAATATGAAGCACATAAATTCGGGGGAAAAAAGATTTGAACAAAAAAATATATTCAAAAATCGTAAAACTACAAATCATGATACTTATGTGAATCAATTTTTTTCTCCTACCCCTAATCATTTCTTTTTTTAGTTTATAGCCCCCATGATAAGTCTTGCCCACCCTCGGGCCCCCTCATGTATAAAAGTCGAGCTCCTGCGTGAGGCACTGATCCGAACATGGAGAATTTCCACCACACGTCCTCATTAACTTCTGCTTTTCTTGACATGTTTGTGCTTTTGGTTTGTTTCTGCAGGAGCTGGAGCAGCAGTTCGAGAGAGAGCGACTCTCCCTGGAGGAGCAGAAGACGCTTCTCAGGCAACAGCTGGACGAGCTGAGGGAGGAGCTGACGTCCAAACTCAATGAAGCCAACGAGGAGGTGAGACCTCAGATTGGCCCCTGGCCTATCAGGAAAAACTGTTTTTCTAACACCTGCACAGTGAGTTTTATAACCTGAGCATCAAAAATACAAATAAAACTGCACGTTATGAAGTTCAGGGTCAGTTTAAGTTCTTCTCTGGAGCTTTTGATTGGATCAGCTTATCTTCTGCTGCAGGTTTCTTTATTTGGCATTGCACTGAAGATGTTTTAATCTTTGTTTTTCCGAACATTTAAAGGACCGTTGCAAATTTCATCGTCGACCTTCAGCTGTCAGATCATAAAAACATTAAACAGATAAAACAACATCGATAAAATCTCTAGAACAACTTCTAAAGGGCATAATTTACCCCTCATCATGCTTTCATCCCTTGAATAATCATCGCTATATTGATTTTAGTGTTCATGAATGCATTAATAACCAGAGATGAGGTGAGGATCACTTTGAAGTCTGCAACTTCCATCTCCCTCAAAAGACAAGCTAAAGAACAAAATGATGTGTGTAAAGCCGAAACCTGAACCGAGCCTAAAGGTTATCGTTGTTAAACAGACAAAACGGATCACCGTTATCCCTTTAAACCCTCGGCTCAGTCTCTCATTACTTTTTAACCTGACACTGACTGAACCTGAACAAGTCGGTTTAAGTTTACGTTAAGACCACGTAAGAGTTGCTGGACTTGAATTCTGTGAAGGTTAAAGTTGGACTGGAAAGAATAAAGATGGGTTTATGTAAAAAGATTGCTATTATGTCAAAGTGGGAGTTTTTATTTCACTGTAAACTCAATGTACTCTGTAGATCAAAGTACATTAATACACGATGCATTGGAGAAGCATCCCGCCATGTCAGCTAAAAGTACACGGGCCTCGCTCTTTTAAAAATCTGAAATGAAAAACGGTTGTTGGATGCATTTTTGATGGAAATTTCACCTCGCAGGGCGTAAAATGCTGATGCGGTTTCAAGGTTGCCGCTGCACTAAAATGCACCCGAGGAGAGGCTGCTGGTGTGTTTTCATTTCCTCTGAGTGCCCGTTTCTCCTCCATGCAGGTGTCTCGGCTGCAGGAGGAGGTGCAGAAGGGGGAGCAGGACTTTGGAACAGCGGAGGGGCAGATCTCCACGCTGAAGGAGGCGCAGGACAAACTGCTGGAGGAGCTGGACGCCACCAGGGCCCGACTGAGAGAGACCAGCAACCTGCTGACTGCACTGCAGGTCAGACACACTCCTCAGCTTATACCGTCATGATGTTACACGTAACCTCAATCCTAAGCTGATCCTATATGTTTCATATTTATTCCCAATTCTAAAAAAGTTGGAATACTGTGTTAAAACATGTAAACAAAAACAAAATGCAATGATTTACAAATCTCATGAACTCATATTTCATTCCCAATAGATTCTGGCTTTTTGGTTTTTGGTTTCATGATGCTCCAGATGTTCAGTACTGGCTGCAGGTCTGGACTGCAGGCAGGCCAGTTCTCCTGTGAAGCCAGGCTGTTGTGATGGATGCAGTATGTGGTTCAGCATTGTCCTGCTGAATTGTGCAAGGCCTTCCCAGACGTTGTCCGGATGGGAGCAGATGTTGCTCTAAAACCTCCATGCAGATCTGGAAGCTGCAGATGCCTCCTACCATCAGATGCAGGATACTCCCTCTACTCTTTAGTCTGCAGGACAGGCCGTCCATGCTTTCCAGATAGAATTTTACATTTAGATCCATCTGACCACAGAGAAGACGGTGTTTCTGGATCCTGTTCACATATGGCTTCTTCTTTGCATGATAGAGCTTTAACCAGCATCACTGTGAACTGTGTTCACAAACAATGATTTCTGGAAGTCTTCCTGAGCCTATGCAGGATTTCCAGTAGATTTCAACCCCAAGATCACCAGCGTCCAATCTGACCTTTTGCTTTATCCCTGCACCTCTGCCCATCTTTACCTCTCAGATTGAAAGAGGCTCCTTTTATAGCCAGTCATGTGACTAGCTGTCAAACGGGTTATTTATGGGAATAAAATATGGGTTTATGAGTAAATAGAATATTTGCATTCTGATTATTTACATTTTAGACAGTGTCCTAACTTTTTTGGAACCGGGGTTCTATATCCCCTCCACATACTTTAGTTTGCCTCGATGCCACAACATTTCACTGACAGGTCTGTTTGTTCCACAGGGAGAGCTGGAGACCCAAAAACGTCAACATGAAGCCAAACTCATCACCACCAAAGAAGAAGAAAAGATGAAGATGGACAAGATGGCTCTGGAGCTGGAGCTCAAGTGGACCGAAACACTCAGGTTAGACTGCGTGTGAGGAGAGTGACTGTCTTTGTCTTTTAACTAATATAGAACATTACATTAAACAGTTTTTTTTTATCATAATAAAAACCAACACACACACACACATGCACAGGTGATGAGGTCTCTGGTATTGACCGTGAGAGGGTATTAGCTTTGGTGGGCTCTGCAGCTTCTCGCCTCAATCCAGCGTTAAAGCTTCCAGCTCAGTCTCTGAAAACGTCCACAGACCTTTGAAGTGTTTTTTTTTTTCCCCAAAAGCCCTGAAGAATAAAATCGACTTGTTTTTGTAGGTGTGAACTGATGTGCTCTCCACACAATGAAGCAGTTGCCTCTGATTCACTCCGGGAGTTTTCTCAACATTAAATGGCGTCAAAGTAGCAAAAAGTTTTCACACCTAATTTCAACGGTTTTGCTTTTAATACTAAACTAACTGCAGTAATGACGACCGGATATTCTAGCTGTGTTACTTTTATCAAAAAACATCAAGTCTGTGTTTTTGCACCTTATTGGTCAATGCAAGGCTGCAGCAAACCATGATTAGTACGATTAGATGCACTTTCACCTCATGAGAGAGCATTAGAAATTACTCAAGAGAGGAAAAAGACTGGTGTCTTCTTATTGGTAACTTTAGAGGAAGACGCAGCAAATTAAACTGTTGAGCTGTGTGTGTGTGTGTGTGTGTGTGTGTGGTGTGTGCAAATGAACGAATGACTTTGTACTGTGTGTTTGAGTAAGTTTAATATATTTTGATATAAGTGTGTTATGTATTACTGTATTTGTATTGTATAGAAAGGCCCAACCAGGGACAGGAGTTGTGAATTAGCTGTTGTTATAAACATCTCTCTGCTTGACATCAGCTACAATAAAAAAAAAAAATCGTAACTATGCATAAATGCAATGTCCCTGACCAATAAATAAATAAATGAATGTCAATTAAACATACCCAGTTAGTGCATTTAAGGGACATTTCACCAGTTTCCAACCTGAAAGACTGATTTTGATGACACTGGGACATTTATCCCGAACATTCCTGCATTCATGGAGTTATCATTGCCTTGCAGCTTCCCGAGGCTGAAAAATTGCACTTCACAGCTTTGTTTTCTCGCCCGGAGCATCACGTGATCGTTGGAGCTGGGTATTGTTATGAACCTCACGATTCGATTTGATTTTAAATCTTTGAGTTGCGAATTGATTCAATTACTTTAAACATTGATTTACAGTAAATGCTTCGATGTCGATTCAGGGAGTTTGAAGTTGTTGCATAAAAAACAAAAGTTCAGCACCATTCCAACATGTTTGGAATAAAATAGTTTAATTGGCCGTTAATTTACTTAGATGTGCTTAGATGTGCTTTAAGATGAATGTGTAGAGAGGAGTTTTAGATAGACTGGGATCTATTTATCCAGTCTGACTGACCATCAGAGCAAATCATGGACAAATAATACCATGTTGATCACTTTTCTGCTAGAATCGGATGAGTTGTTGCTTTCAACCTGCACGTTACTTTCCTCCCACAGCTGATATATTTATCGTTTCTACCCATTCCCTGCTCTCTAAACTCATTCTAACCTTCCTTTTAAAGGAAGTTTAATCACATTTCAGCTTCAAAGTAAAGTTTGAGATGTTGCAGATTTCCTGAAAAATGAGAAAAAAGTGTTTATTCTTGTCTGTGTCACAGCTTCCTTCGTCTTTCACCTTCCTTTGTCTTTCTGCACGTTGCCTTTTTATTCTCCGGAGGTTAGCTATTCATTTGGTGGCTGGGCTGAATCTGCTGCGGTTAGCGAAGCGCCTGAATTAAAGAGGCTGGCTTTAATCCCCATTTCACACTGGAAGCAGACGGTTTGTCTGCGATAGTGTAATCACGGGAAGGATTACCAAATGAACAGAGGAGGTTCAGCGGATCAGCACACTGACGGTGCTTCAGTTGTTCGTCCCGGTCATCGTGTCATTCACCATGTTAGGAACTTACAACGGTTGTTTTAGTTTATGCTGAAAATTGAGGTACTAGATGGATCTTACACGAGTTTTTCCATTAAATACTTGAACAATGATTGATGGATTTAACGGATTAAACCGATTGATTCTGGAAATTTTTGTCTTTCTGACACCAACCAGATAAACACTGCTTTTTTTTTTCTTCTTCTTGTCTCTTTTTAAACAATCTCAGGTCTCCAGACTGATTTTTAATTTGGGTACAGCAGCAAAAAGTTCCGGTGCTCCCCAGTTTTCACCGCGCTGCTCTCAGCGGCTCATTTTAATGATGTTTGTCTGAGTTATTGGGAACAAGAATGAGGTTTAGGAAAATGTGTCTTCATTCAAAGCACAAATGCTAAATAGGGAAAGACAGAATTTTAGAAAATAGACTGAACTGAATGAAACTAAACATTTCAAACTTTGTAAAAGCTCATGAGGTAGTGTTGGATATCTGAATTGTTTTCTATAACCTCTTGGACATCGCTGAACTTCTAGGGGAAAACTTGCGCTGGGTCAGTCCAGGTGACGCCACACAAACGCATTCAACTCTCATCCATCTTTTCTGCTTTGTTTTGCTCAGGCATGGTGAAAAACTCAGGACCTTAGGTTTTCAAATGTTAAGGATTCACAGTTATTTAGTCCCAATACTTTTGCTTCTCTTTAGATGGCGAGTGCCAAGCATTATTAAAACATTGCTTTGGGTTCAAGTGTCGAGTTCTTTTGATTGGATTTCACCAAATGTTTCACATTTTTAATTCCTCAGATGATGGTTCACCACTTTCCTTCCAGCTTTTTAAAAATTCTTTGGACTATTGTTGACCCAGCTACCAATAAACTGACCCTTCTTAAACTGGTTGTTTAAGGTGCTGATGGCAAATTAGAGGCAGCTGGCCAGGGTCTCCACAGTCTATAAAGGATCTCTTTCCTGGGAGGAGCTCTCACCATACACCCGTAGGGCCTGGCATAATTTGTTAAAGCTACTTTGTTTTGGTTTATTTGGTTTAAAGTTGTCAGTTAGGTTAATAAAAGATTATTTTCTTATGTTAATTTGCTCCCAGATGAGCCCCCAATATCCTATGGCCGGCTCACTGGCCACAACAAATAAAGGAAGACGCGTTTCACATCAGAGTTTAGCTGATGACTTGAATTTGACTTAGTCTTAGTCCAGTCTTCAACTTTTCATTATAGTTGAGTAAACACATAAATCTCCTTTGACTGGTCACAGATCTGTTAGAAAGCAGATAACTCTGGTTTTATAAGGGCAAATAAAACCTGTGACCTAATATTATGTCCTATTTTTACATGAAAACATGTTGATTTAAATGAAAAGGACATTCTGGATTCAGATGTTGATGAAATGGGAGATAAAAGGCTCATCAAACAGCATTTTTCTTACTACCTCATAAAAAATCTCTTGCATCCGTCTCTGCAGTTCTTTTGTTGTGGTATTTGTGTGGTGAACAATGGTTTTTTTGCTCATAAAGTGTCCTCATTTTCATAGTTTTATCCCTTTTGGAAAATTTTTTATGAAATTTTGTCATAATTAGTTGTGATTCATGAAGTAACAGAGAGCCGAGAGCATGTTTAGTTAGCCACAGTGATCTTTGATCTTTGGGTCATTGAAATTAAGATAATTTATCAGATTTTCGTGCCAGATTTTACCAACTGACAGACACCCCAGAACACGTCTTAAGGCGACTGTTGTCACTGATGTTGGAGACATCAAAATAAACGTTAATTATTCACATTCTCTCATTTAAGATTCCCTCTCGATGGTTCAAAGACAAACACGTGGCTACTGGGAGGGAAAACATCCTTTTATAATGTTACTGCTGTCCCATAGAAATTAAACATGTTGTGTACAGTTTGTTTGAAGGTTCCCTGAAACCTCAGTTTTTTTTACCAAGAATCGTTCAATAAAGTTGTATTCAGTAGATACTGGTCAAATTTGTTTTTTTTTGTTTTTTTTTTCACCTGTCTTGTCCAGCATTGTAGCAAGCAGAATGATTGTCTGGCTGCTGTTTTGTGCTGAACAAAT
>JAOXYM010000024.1:21601535-21614207 GCA_028567055.1 Leptatherina wallacei
ACCCCCAATTCCAGCATGACAGCAATTTCGTCCTCCAACACTGGCAACAATTTTTGTGGAATGCGGTACATCCTCTGGTGTGATGCTACCCCCTCACATAGACGTACTGACAATTTCTCTCTCTGAGCTTCATTAAAAAGAACTAAAACCTGTTTTGTCCTGGTTTAGCTGTGAAAAGTTTACTACCTTCAATCCACAAGCTCCTCTATGAACATACACTATTTAAGGCTGTAAGTTTAGTGAGCAAACCCAATTAAAGTACGAGGCTGCTGTACCTGTTTCATCATGACCAGAGGACCAGACATTATGCAGGAAGAAGGAGTGAACTCATCAGTTTTACTTCTGCTGCTACTTGAAATTCATTTTGTTCACAATAAAGAAAAAGTCTGAACTCAACAGCGCCCTTCAGCTAAAGGTACATACTGGCCAGTATTACAGAAAAGAACCTGGAAGGCTTGCGTTGCTCATATTAATTATAAGGAATAATGATGTGGGTGCCATATTGTGCCTTAAACAGTGCATCACCAAACAGCATCGACCAGCAGTGTTCAGTGAAAACTTACAAAATTAGCTGAGAACAAATTTTAAACTGTATCTTTAGGCGTTTTGTTAATAACAAAGTGCATAAAAGGCACATAGTTTGTTCCCATTTCTTTAAAAAATATCATATGTAACAGTTTGACAGAAAGAAAATAGTAGTTTTGTAGCAACAAAGAGATTTCTAAAGAGCTGAAAACTTGGCATATCAAGCATTCATTTTTCTCCAAGATCTTGTATTAATGATGGGAGAGTCCGACCACTGTCCAGCACATCCCAAAGATTCTTAATGGTGTTCAGGTCTGGACTCTGTGGTGGCCGACCCATGTGTGGAAATGCTGTCTCCTGCTCCCTGAACCACTCTTTCACAATCTGAGCCCCATGAATCCTGGTGGTATCATCTTGGAATATGGCCGTGCATCAGGGAAGATGGAATAACCTGCTCATTCAATATTTCAAGTAGTCAGCAGACCTCATTCTTTGGGCACATAATGTTGCTGAACCTGGACCTGAACCTAGACCTGATCCTGCCCCCACAAGCTTGTACAGTAGGCGCTAGGCATGACGGCTGCATCACTTCATCCTCCTCTCTTCTTACCTTGATGCTCCCATCACTCTGGAACAGGATCAGCCTGGACTCATCAGACCACATGACCTTCTTCCATTGCTCCAGAGTCCAATCTTTATGCTGCCTAGCTAACTGAAGCCTTTTTCTCCAGTTAGCCTCACTGGTTAGTTGTTTTCTTATGGCTACACAGCTGTTCCCTTCACGTTGTTCAAGTGGAAATGTTCTTACTTTCACAATTAAACACAGCCCTGAGCTCTACTGTTGTTTTTATTCCATTTGATTTCACCAAATATTTACTGACCCTAAATGGGGAAAGAGACACAGCTGGTTCAGTCAGCTGCATGTCGAGCCATGGGAGGTTTTATCAGAAGTGCAGCATGAAATGATGCTACCACTTTGGCCTTTCAATCTAAAATGTATTCAGCAACGAGCTGCAACATCAAAACCACATATCTGAATAAGAATCAAAGAATTATGATCATAAAAGAACATGAACTGCGACATCCTCGTCAGGAGAGGCCGTCCTTGACATTTTAATTGAACGGAGTCGAGGTTAAACCGGCAGTGACTCATCACCGCCATTACTCACTCGCGCTGACAGCAGACAGCTTCTGTATGGAGACAGCTCACTGTTTACGTCAAGATATGCATGCAGTATCACAACTCATCCAAGGTGCCGAGAAAATGTTCTTCAAGGCTAATCCATTCATTTCACAGTCAAGGTTGATTTGGATCAGCTATACATCTCAAGTCCAAATACCCTTTTTTTCTTGGATGCTGTAATTGTATTAATGCTTGAGGGGAGGATGGAGGTCAGAAAACAGCATCCTGATGATGTCTTTCTGGCATCTACTTGAGTACAAATTTGCACAAGCGTGTGTGGAGGAAGGGTAGCACTTCTGAGTCACACAGCTCTTATGAAATCTGCGGTCTTTATCTTCCCGTAAAGCGAACTGACTGCTGTAACAAACACGCTCGTCTCCGTTATCTTCATCTTCTCCTGTTTCTCCTCTAATGGCACACATTCAGTCAGTACAACTACAAAACAAGCTCTCTTCTTTATTGCTCAAAGTATTCTCTTCTTCCATCACAGTGTTACTTAATAAGTATTGGAACCGAGTGTTAAAAGCTGTACGGACGGTTTTTATGGTGATGGGGTGTTTATATTTCTGTCAGTGGTGCGCAGAGAGAAAACTCAATTATCCAGAGTGGAGCCATTTTAAAGGATGGTTTGAGTTTGTGTGCTTTATGTGTTTGGGAGGATGGGGGGCGGGGGGGTGACATTCATATTGTCTGGTGTTATCTCTTCACAGTTCACAGGAAGGCATATCCAGGGAGTAATAAAACTGTTTCAAATCCCTTCAGTACAAGCACACACACACATTCACATAACCAGATTTACTTTCCCGACTTGCTGCCACCGAAAGCTACAAATAGAAACGCCGAGCGTTCACCGAGCTTATCTTACTTTGTCTTGCTTTGTTTTTCGCTCGCTCCTTGAAAAAGGGGAATTGTTTTTAACTATGACAAGTGTACCCTTCAGAGGAAAGGTAGATATTAATACACAAACCAACAGAGAATGCGCCGATTTGGAAATCACTTCCAACCCCATGATTGACTGAAGAAAGTTTAAAGACAACGTAACTTTTAATTCTGCAGGATTATCGTTTTGAATCAGAAAAGCACAGCTTCTGCTAAAACTGCTGGAAAAGTTCAATGATTAACAAAATGTCAGTAACATGTATAAAAAGATGATCCAGTAAAGATGGAGAGGGGTCTCCATCTTTGAGCTTCGTGCCTATTTCTTTAAGTCTCTACTGAAAAATTGCATACCTATAATGAACCAAAAGGTCTGTTTGAATACTTTTGGAGCCATAGTAAAGGAAACACTTGTGAGATTTGTTAAGTGTAGCTATCTGTGTTACTGGTGAAAAATAGATTAAGGTGGCACATAGCACAAATGAAGAAACTTTCTGGCTTGCTTAAAAAACAAAAACTTACATGATGAATGTCTGCTTGATGTAGCTGGAGCTCCAATATGTGAACATTAACTCTATGAAGGCCAACTCTGAGAAAGTAAAACGGGACAAAATTAGAGGTTTTAGTTCAGACAGTTCAGTCGAGGTCTCCAAAACGGCCATTTTGGCACCATTTGTTCTCAAAGTCCCCCAAAAGCCTCACTCAAACATATGGTTACTGCCAAAAATCCTTCTACTACTAAATGCTGCTTGTTTGATGAGAATCAGGGACGGAGAGCTCTCTAACAACCGCCAAAAGAAGTTTATCAGGAGCTTGCAGCACAAAATAAACAAACAAGGCTGATGTCGACGGTGCTGAAGGAGACAGAACGGATCACCAGCATCGTTTGAAGGATTTAATTCATTAATTAATAAAATAAAATAAAATAAATGATTAAACACAACACAGACAAATTAAAGCTAATCTTAAAAAAACAAAAAAAAAATCAGGAACCTTATGGAAAAATTCAATGCAACTGCATACTCCCCTTAGAGTAGCACTTTTCAAACAATGTTTCTCTTAAATAAGATTTAATTCAGGAGTTTTCAAGGATTTCACCTGGTTTAGTTCAATTCCTGAGTGCTGATGGGATCATGATTGTGTTAACCTTCAGGGGTCTCTGATCCCACTGGTTTTATCTGATCATGTGACGTTTTGAAATCGCTGTAACAAAAGAAATAAGGTCACCTGGAGCGCTGCTGTCAACTGGACTCTAAAGAGCAGGTTAGAAACTGTCTCCTAGTTTTCATTTGACGTTGATGGACCATGAAAAACCAGAGATGTGGTAGTACTAACATATTTACTGGGGCTGGATGGACAGCGTTGCATCTCTTTCAATATGTATTTGTCATTTTCCATCAAAAGTGGTCGCATCAGATTAGACAACAGTATGAGATGTTTTCAATTTAAATATTTTTGTGTCTTTTTGGGCCCAGACTGGGATTCTGACTGGGCCAGCTGCACCCAGGAGCTCTGTATACGGAGTAGCTACTATCGGTTGAGCTAAATACAACCCCAAGTTATTCCTTTTGATAACTACTGTAGTATTTACTCCCCCCTGCCCACACACACACACACACACACACACACACACACACACACACAACACAACATTTTTGACCCGTTCCCCTTCTGGTGGTGCTACAGGTGCATTAAAGCAAGATAAATGAGATTTAAAACCAGTTTCTTTCCCAAATTATCACCAGTCTCGTCTCAAATATGTACTGACCACCTCCCCTTAAATACTCTCTACCTCTGTGCAATATTCCAGACGAGGCTGTATTAACTTTGATTTTTTTTTTGTACTTATTTATAAACTAATTGCTGGCTAAAGTCTTTGTGTCTTTTAGTGATTTTAAACTGAGCTTATATTCCATACATATTTTATACTATTGTTTATTTTAGTGTATTATGCACTTTCCCCCTCAAGTCTCATTATACTGTGTAATGACAATAAACACTTTGAACTTGAACACACACACACACACACACACACACACAAAAACTGCTTGGTGAAACTGATCTCATACTGTAAAAAAAAACAGATTTAATGCAAACAAGACCTGGAAGTGTTGAACCGCTGAAATCAAGTTGATCTGTTTCAGTTCACAGACACTTACAGGGGGAAAAAGGAGGAGACTTTGTTGTAAAAATTCTACTAACTTTTAAAATTATTGCCTTCTTTTATATATTTACATGTTTTTAAATCATTTTTGTATCAGAACAATCTGGTGATGTGCTGTACGGATGTCAATTGGCTCCTTAAAGATGGACTATTGTGGCTGGCCTGAGGGGCCCTAAGTAAAATTTGATTTGGGGGACCCCTGACCACCCCAGCACCACTGGTACACAACTATTACTGGTGCTTGATCTTTTCATACACTGTAAATGCAACACACTGTATTTGGCTTACATCATACCAGTATGCTTGGTGTGGTATTAATTGGCATTTTTTTATATTTATGGTGATATACGAGTAGTGAACTTGAATTTGAAAGTGACAAAAACATAAGCAGACAATAAACATTCAGAGTAGATAAGTTAACCAGTTTCATTTGTGCAAAACAAGTAATTTTCCACGACAAAATAGCCTAATAGCCTGTTGATTGTCCTCTTACTTCCCACGTTAGCAAACCACAGAGATTCTATAAAACATATATGTGCATGCACCATACAATAGGAGTCGATTACACCAGTATTTTTACTTAAAATAATTTTTTATCCTAATCAAACTATTTTGACATTTTAAGTGCACGGGAACACTTTGTTCGCTTCTGCCCTGGGTCGACTCTTTCATTGATTAAAATGTTCCCCTACTCTTTTTTTTGGACTTTTTAAGTGGATACTTTCCTATCTAAATGCTGACATTTTTTTAGAACTAATGAACTATTGCAGTAAAATGGTAAAAAAAAAAAAAGGATATCTTTGATTTTGCCTCTCAAACAACGTCTGAATGTGAATCCTGCATTTAAAGAGAAGCTTGACTAAAATGCCACCTCAGGAATCTGGTCAGGATGCAGTCATTCCTCCGTCACACAATGACTGTATATTTAGCATCCTCCGCTCAGGCCGCGCTCCTCGCTCAGAAAAAGCTTTGAATGAGGTGAACATTATCGTACTCCAGCAGCTGGAGGGGCTGAGTGAAACCAAAAGAGGAAACACGTTACTCTTGCTTCAAGTCCTTTTGGTTAGTTTGGGCATTAAAATTCTGCTCTTGGGTTTGGAGTCACCAGACAGTCTCGCACCTGAAAAGACATCAGACACGCTTTGATGCTGCAGCGCTCTCCGAGGCCTCGGCTCCTCCAGCTGTGTCTTTAAGTTGTCCTCAGGGTCGGGATTAAGAGCTGTGCCGGATCATTCTGCCAGAGGGGCTGAAAGCCTTAGCTCATCTCTTTGTATGTTTATCTTTCACACTTGTTCATCGGTGTCACTCTTTTTACTTAGTTAAATGCATTCAGCCACCAGTAAAGTAACGGATATTGACAGTCCACTAATGGAAAGAAGATTGAGTAACCAGGCCGACACACACACACACACACACAGAGGAGGGAGTGAATGTAACAATGTAAAGTCGATTTGTAATTATAGGATTCACTGTGATTAGGAGTGATTAATGTGCTCCCTTTAATTAAAGGAATAAAAGCTATGGTTTTACTGACCCACGGCACAAAAGCACCTATGTTCAATACCAACGAGTAAGCGAGATTAGCAGCTTTTAAAACTCACTTTCTCGTACGGTGGCGTTCTCCCGCTGGAGTTTCAGCACACATCTGCAGCAGCTGGTTCAGGACACCGAGGATTAGCCAGGAAACTAAAAAGTCCTCTCAGGTCTGAAATGTTCTGGGGTCGATACTTACAACTTTAGAGAAGTTCGAGCTTCGTAACATCTTTATCTTTTCTAAGTCTCTACAGCCCCGACTGGGAAGTCTGTAGCATACCTCAAGGACAAACACAAGCACACACAAATAATTATTTTATCAAGAACATTTATCAATAGTTCCCTTTAGCCAAGTCTTTGAACCAGCAGAGTTCTGTGAGTTAATTCAGAGCTGTAATGGCAGAGGAGATAAAAACAAAGCAAACTCTCTTTCACATCAAGGATTGAAACGGCCGTAGTATGAAAAACAGGTTTTTATCACTTCATATTGTCTTTACAAGGTGCTCTTCCAGATTAATGCTGGACCTGACCTGGGGGGGGGGGGTAAAAAGAGAAGGAAAAGAAGAGAAAGGAGACAAAGATAGAAATAAACAGCAACCACTGTAAGATCAAAACCAAAAGAAAAAAATAGACAACAGGCTGCTTCAACAAGAAAACATCCCAACCCTGGTCCTGCAGGTTTTACATGTTTCCCTGTTTGTTTGTTTTACTGTTTTTATTAAGAAATTAAATGCAACACATTTCTGGTAAAACAGTTTTAGACAAAAGCCTAAGATTATGAAGAAAGCCAGTGCAGCGTTCATGGTGGGCTGGGTATAATGAATATCAGTTATCCACCAAGGTTTTCTGTTGGTCAAGGAAAGATATAAGTGGGGTCCAGGATACAAAAAAAATCGATCTTGAGACCCCCTAAGTGTGTATTTGATTTTTTGAAGGCTGAGCTGGAACATAAGGTCGCTCAGCCATCGCGAGGCTCTTGGTGGTTTGGTAGATTTCCAGAGGTTGGTTGTAGATTTGTGGCAAAGGCCTGTGAGGCCTGTTTCTCTGTTCCAACTCATCTGATTCAGATTAAATGGATCCCTGACGAGCTCTGCACCAGTCTGCTGTTGACCCATTCATTTAAGTCAGGTGTGTTGCAGCAGGAAATTGTCTAAAGTCCTCAGAACTGTGAGCCTTGAGGACCGGAGTTAAGGGATCCCAGCCCTACAGCGTCTGAAGCAGACAATCATCAGGAGCTCCTATAGGAACAACAGTAACACCAGCACCGAGTATATGAAAACATAACTCTAGATGTTGGTAATTAAACCCGCAGGACAACACATATTTATTGTGTCTCATAATTCCGAGTCCCCGAGACTAGATAACGTTATTACCAGGTGAAAAAAAACTCTTGTTTGGCGTTCCTGCTGCATCAACTTGTGGAAAAAGGACAACTTCAAAATAGCTAGTTTGTGAATATTTACAATTAGACAATCAAAAACCAACCATGAGAACACCAGCCGGGTTTGGCGAAAACGTGATGAACCATACATTTTTACGACTTTGCACAAACAACCCCATCAACATAATAACTGATGCAAAAACTCTGTGCTATTTACACTAGAAATGGACACAAAACATAGAATGAAATTGAATAAAGACGACGGCGGTAAGGAGGCAGCCATCTTGAAATCTTGAATCTCTGGATTTTCTACAAGTTATAAGTTCTCCGCTCTAAAAAATAAAGTCGCTTCGTCATTTCTGGTTAAACTTCTTTGGGAAAATGACTTTGGAAGACATCTGATGCTGTGTGAACACGCGTGTTAGTGAGTGTGAGGAATGACTTGTGTTTAATGATGGGCACCACTTCTAAGACAAAAAGGACCCCGAAAACATTAAGTGAGCAGCACCTTGGTGAATTAACATGCTGCAGATGTTCCTTCTTGAAAAAAAAGAAAATGAGCTCAACCCACTGTGAACAGTAATTTTCTGCAGTGGTGGTGCACTTTTAAGGCCAGTACCTACAACGATTTGCAAACTAATGGAAGTAGCAGCTAGTTTTTTCCTCTTCAACAGAAGTGTGAATGTTGAACCCTTGTCAGGTTATTGTTTGCACGCACACATAATCACAGGGTTTCCTAAGGGGTCCAACAGAAAAGCTACAGCAGGTCATGAAAACACTGTGCAGCTGCACATCATCAAAAACGACCAGAAATTTGTGCAACACAGAGTTTTTTACAGTGTGTTCGGTAAGCTGGGGTCCACATACCAAACGTGTCTGCAGGCACCTCAATATGTGGGAGTTATATGATGCATTATGTTGTTGAAGTTGACCTTTTATCTTGATGAAGCTGCAGTAGAAATGGTTTAATGTTCCTTCTTTATGTCTCTCTCCCCCCATCTTTCTGATTTTCTTCCCTTTCTCTCCCTCTGGTCCTCCCACGCTCTATTCTCCGCTTTCTCCCTCTTTCTTCCCCACGCCGTCTCTCCACCAGGAGCTGGAGGAGCGCCTCCGCCATCATCACCACGCAGAGCTGCAGTCTCTCAGAGAGGCTCACCGGCAGAGCATCGAGACGCTCAAACAGCAGTCAGAGCAGGAGCTGCAGACTCTGCGCTTTGAGCTGGAGGATGAGGGCAAAGCCATGCTGGGTGAGCTTTAAAGCATGATGTGTATGTGTGTGTGTATGTGTGTGTTAGTGTGTATGGGGCATTAAAAAGATAAACCTTCAACTAACTTTGACAAACTTTGGCCTGATTTCACTACATATTGAATGAATTTAGTCTTAAAGGTGGAATGTGACACATTAAGACCAGGATTGGGTTTCCTGCTAGAGCAGCAAAACTGAGCATTTTCTAACTCCTAAATGAAAGTGAAACCAAACTTAGGCTGCATTCACACCAGGATAGTCCGCTCGACTCTGTTCAGTTGGGGGGTGCAACCTTCTTCCGGACCGAGTTTGGGTTCATGCTGCTCTACTCAAACAAATCAGATCTTTTAAATAACAAATTCCACTCCGTGCCAGAGGTGGTGCTAATAACTAAAGGACAATACGAGACACACAATGAAGAATAAACTCTAAAGACCCTAACCCTCTATCAGTTAATGTTTCCACCACATCAGAGCAAGTTAAGGAACTCTGTGATCGGGCTAAGCGATTAACAGAGGAAATGGTTGAATTACGAAGAAAAAAACTGTAAAAAAAGAAAACACGTGGGGGGGGGGGGACAAATAGCAGTTGAGTTTCAGAGACATATTACCATCTAGTCATTTAGAACGGGCCAGTTAAGATGATTAGATGGAGTTTTTTCAGTCCTCTTCGTTCCACAGGAGACTAAAATATTTTATTTTAATGTAAGAACATTTAATTAACTGGCTGCTATCGGGATATGAAGAGGATTTTCAGCAATATAGAAAAAGTCTCCTACCCTTTCTTTAAGATCACAAACCCCCGTTTTCCCTTTTTTATGCATAAGTTCAGTTTTCTCATTGTCCTGAGAAATCGACCTTTTCTAAAGGTAATCTCAGGGTAATGAGCTTTTCCTGGAGATCACGAGATGATGAATTTGAGCTTGGAAATGAGCAGTTAACGCCTCATTTAAAGCAACACTACATAACTTTCCAACATTAAAACATTCATTATGTTCATTCCTGAACCATCCCGAGGATGTTTCCCCCCATAATGTCCTCATACTGTTTCTTCACATCCACAACAGCCAGTGTATTGATATCCAGCTGCTGGGGTGTGTCTTGGTCACGTGAAGCTGACACGTGATGCTCTGGGCTGGAACACAAACTTGTGAAGTGCAGTTTCTCATCCTGGGTGATGCTGCAGGGCAACAACAACTCCAGGAATGTACATCAGGAAGGTCAGGGTGCCGGGAAAACAAGTCCGAAGTTTTAACGTCAAAAACTTATCCTAAGAAAACGGCCCTCATTATCTCATGATACTGAGTTAACTGTCTCTAATGAAGGCGAGACTCTCTCACACTTTTATCTCTTCGTTGGCGTCTTTCTAACCGAAGAAGCGTGGGTTACTCATTGTAGGTAAAGTCCAAACTTAAGTTTGACAGAGAAAATAAAGTGAGTGCAGTTTCTTTTAATCCATCTGATGAATAAAATCAGAACATTAACAGGAGCCTGAGACGTAACAGTTCACAGTTCCTTTATTTTACAAATCAATTAAAATGATTTTTAGTAAAATCCTGATTCATACTTCAAGGAGTCCTTTGCAGACTCCGTAATGGAGTCCGTAATAGCCCTCTTGATTGACTCCATCAGGGAATCCACCAGCATCTTACTGACTGTGCAGATGGAATCACAATCCTGAAAATAACGCATCTATCTGTGTGCTTACTGTGTCTTTGAAAGCATCTCCAGGTATTCTTAGTCGTTCCACTTCTCCTGGTAAATCCTTGGTGGTGCCGTTGTCCCGCGGCATGCTAATTTGTTTGCTTGTCTGTGGCGTCGGGGTGAAAGTCAGACTTTCTTCTAAGTCGGTAATCCATCATAAAATGTTGAGATACCTTCAGTTACACAGCAGAGGCATCGTACAACAGAGAGAATCGTATTAGATTTTATTGTTTGTCGGTCAATGATCTGAGCAGCTCCCGTCTCGTCCTGATGACATCACACCTTTCGTACATTCAACAGAAGCAGAATAAGTTTAAAGTGCATTAAACAGGTTTTAGTGCTTAGACACGCTGGACTGTGATAAATGTTCCTCCTTTAACCTTCATGTCCCGGTCCTGACACTGGGGAGCTGCTTCCACCCATCCCTCACTTCCCACATCCTGACATCCTCTTATTACCTCCTCCTTTTTATCTCCTTCTCTAATACTTTGCTTTAAACTCTCCCCATGTGTGTTTCTACATGTGTGTGCTCCGGTCAGAGGATGTGTGTATTATGTTCAGACTTTATTCATGAATATCACATATTTCAAAGCTGTGTTTCTTTTCTTTTACACCACAGTGAAGTGGAGAGCTAACAGCGGTGTGTGCTCCCTCTCGGTGTTAGACCGTTGTAATAAAAGTGAGGATTAAAGGCCACTGAGTAAAAGCAGCAGAAAAAAGAAACTGAATAAATGCCTCGGCATCTAATGAGCTCCTTTTGGAAACATACGAGACTGAAAGGAGCTTTCTGATCACAACAGTTTCATTTCATTTAAAATTCCCAGCTTTGCTGATAAAAAACATTGACCCGTTGTGCCGTCTTTCCCTCCACCAGCCTCTCTGCGGTCAGAGTTGAACCACATCCACGCATCAGCCATCGAACACCTGCGACAAACCCACCACCAGGAGTCGGCCGCTGCCAAGGCCGAGCTGGAGAAAGCCCTGGAGAACAACCGGACTCAGGTAGGACTCAGGTTTACAGTCCGTCTCAGCTTTTACGTCCAAATCCGCAATTATTGTCATTTACGCCTGTCAGCATCCGCAGCCTTTGTTATAATATCATTAATCATAAACTGCCAGATGTGGACAGAACTGTGTCCAGGCAGTTAATTGTAATTACCAGAGTGTGACTTTAATCATTTGGTTGAAGCTGCCATCTTCCTGTCAGCGAACCGCTGCACGGCAACAACTCTGCATCACACAATGACTTTCCAGTCACGTACTAATCCTGAAAAACACTGGAGAGTCTTCGCTCTCCCTCTCGGCTGATTGTGTGATGGGAGGGAATCGACGCTGTGCAGACACCTCCGAATACGCTTCCTGAACACCTCTTTCTCACCGTTAAACACATTCACCTGCAGAAATATGATCAAGCGAAGAGATTTCCATGAGAAGGGCTGAGGGGCTTCTTCATTGCATCAGCTGTTGTGGATTTGAGAAGATCTTTGCAACCAAAGACAGATTTGTAATTCTCTCTGAAGGTGTACAGTTAGCCAGAGTTGGTCCTGAAGGGAAGGGGCCTGTATATGGATTGCCTCAGCAACAGAAAAGCAAGTACAGTCTTCAAAATGAAGGCAAGATTAAAAAAAAATAAAATGGGGAAGCTTCACTCTTTCTCTCGAATAAAAGAAGAAATAGCATTTTGATTTCTTGGCACTTAAGATTTCATTTTAGATATTTTGCTAAAGAAACACCTTAGACATACGACATTATTTAATAATTTAATAAGAAATATTGGCAATTTTGTCCCTTACTCAACAGTTCTGGGTCTAGTTTGTTGTGTTTTAGTTTCACGATGCGCCGCATGTTTCCAGGCAGGTCAGTCCTGCAGCCAGACCCTTCTACCAGGAAGCCATGCTGTGTTACGGGAGTATGTGGTTTAGCATTTTTTTCTGTCCGATACCGATTCAAGCTTTAAAGCAACTTTGCAGATTTGGACTTTTAAATAAAAACTATGTAAATGCAGCAGAGAACAGGAGGGTCTTTAACCTGGATTTGAATAAACTGAGTGTTTCTGCTGAT
>JAOXYM010000024.1:21629270-21643119 GCA_028567055.1 Leptatherina wallacei
ATATATATATATATATATATATATATATATATATATATATATATATATATATATATATATACATACATATATACATACATATATATTAGGGCTGTCAAAGTTAACGCGTCCTTTTAATGCCGGTAATTTTTTTAACGCGCGATTAACGCAGCACAGTCGGCATAATTTCAGGGAGGGATACAGAAAGCAGTTTGGGTTTTTGAAGCTGAAACGGACACAGAATGGATCTTTTACACGGACAGTTTAGCTTTAAAGTTCTGCAGGATGGTTTTCTGGACCAGACTGAGGTGTTTTACCTTCTAAGTTCTCCAAATAATGCAGGAGAAGGCGACTCAAACCGGCCACCGGTCGAGGAATAGAAAATGAAACTTAAAACACACAGACACGGACCTGTGATGCATTCAATGCAGCTCGGAAATCACAACTCTAACAGTTTACCTCACACAATGACAACTACAAGATCAAGAAATAAACAAACCAGGATTATTATGTGTTTAGAGTCTCCGTGGGCTTCTTAACAGCTTACATATTGTATTATGATAATATATCATTGTTATATAATCGTTATAATATAAATATCCTCTTTGAAAATATCTTACAATAAAATAGATGAAATAGAATAATTTTGAAATAGATTTTTTAAATTCTGCGATTAACCACGATTAAAATTTTTAATCGACTGACAGCACTAATATATATATAAACACACAAGAGGTGGTATACCACTTGAGATCAACCTGTGCTGTCTGTGGCCCCTGAAGTACTATTAATATAGGTTGTATATAAGTAATATTAGGTTGACACCCCTGTCCTAGATGATAGGATCTTATCAAGTTTTGCACCTGTATGAGCAGATTTTAATCTTTATTTCTGCATCTGTCCTCTGTTCTGGTCACATTTGGGAAATATTTTGTATTTTGTTAGTGACTTGTATATTCCCTGCTTTGTGGAGAGAATCAGGGCAGTACGGTATCTGAACACATTTCCAGTTGTTAGTCATCCTGTAGGATCAGCCACATCCTGACAGGCTCGGTTCACTGTCATGTCGGCCCGGTGATGTGTAGCAGAAATGAGAAGCAGCTGTGATGAACAGTTCATCATAACGCCCATGTCAGACGTAATAAACAGCAGCACAACGGTGCATGAAAAAACAAACTGCCTCAACAAACAGGCTGCAAAGAGAAAGATTTACTGCAGGCATCGAGCAGCTGGTGCTCCGGTGATCTGTACCTGGGCTGCATTCATCTGGAAATACGCTTCATTTCCATGACAAATACAAAGAAGAAGAAAATACTCCATGAAAATCAGTCAAATCATGAAACTGAGCGAGCTTAGTTCAGGATCCCTCTTGAAGTCATCAAACAAGGAGAACAAACCAAGGATTTTATGAACATGTTGAGAAGAGAGGCTTCTGAACATTTGAGATGAGATGAGTCAAAGCATGTCAGAGTTTGTAGTGATCACTTGTGTTATGTTCACAATGCAGCTCAATTCAGATTTTTGCAGATTTTTTTAAGTACAGTCTGAACGGCACAAATTAGATCTTTTTAAAATCCGATCCAGGCCACTTTCATACGAGGTCCTAGATCGGATGCATATCCGATCTGTGTGGAAGCGACCTCAGTCTGAACGGTCATGACGCATTTCATCTGACTTTCACGTCTCAGAAATGAGACAAATATCAACATTCTGCACCGGTGGAAGGGGAACACGGCAAATTGAATCATTTCATTCATTAATTGGGCATAATTGTGTTGGTTCTGACTGTGCAAGTACTTCCAAATTGATTAACAAACACTAGAAGCATCCATATTTACTTCCTGTTAACACAACACACTACATGACATCATGTTTTCACCCATCCACACAGGAAGTAGTTGAAGCTCCCAGGATTTTCCATCTGCTTCGCCGTGTGGAAGCTCGTCTGAACCACCAGATAATTCCAGATTATCAGGGAAGATTTCTTTAATTCAAAGTTGAAATCTTTTTTGTGTAAAAGGATCTATGTCTTCACACACCACGCCTTCCTTGAGCTTTAACCAAAAGGTGGTTTGGTTCACTGGAAGAAGGCGAGCCTTTAAAAAGTTATGCAAGCTGTTTAGCTCATATTGTCGGGTACAGGTGTGCTTATCCCTCCAGATTTCTTCTAAATGACATGTTGCAGCAGTCATTATGATCTGATTACATCTTCTTCTGGTTTTCTACAAATTTCCTCCCCTCAATCACACGCTCTTTGTACCCAGCGATGCCTCATTAGGCTTTTAACGCTGCAAATCAGTATTAACTTCTCATCCAAGAACAAAGTTTAACTTCTGTTTTCTCTAAAGTCTGCGTTCTGAAAGGAAAACTCCTTCCATGCTCACAAGCCTCAACAGGTCAGATGAAAAACTCAGTATCCACACATTACTGCTGCTAACTCATCACTGCACCTCTTTAGGAAATTGTTGGGAAAAAATGATTTACACCAGTGTAATCGAAGCATCGCTGCTCATCTGTTCAGCCCAAAAGCAGGAGTCTATCTCACTGGCACCATGACGGGATCGTAAGACTAAGTACGACTGAACCAACAGATAAAACAGCGATTTTCTAACAAAGAAGATTAAATATGTCACTGAGTTTCAAGAAGAACGCTACATGTGGAACAAAAATCCCCAAACATCAAATGAATATGTAGTTGATTTATTTCCAGTGACCTGGTTTGTGTTAAAGAATGTCTTCCTATGATAGTGGCGGAGCTAGATTTTTATACATGGTGGGCAAGAGTTTATCAGCGGAGGGATTTAGTAAGAAAAGAAAGGATTGTCTGTATAACTGTGGTCACATTAGAAAGACATGAGAAATAAAACATCTTTCCGTTAATAATCTGTATCACCAAGTGGAAATAAGTTTAAAGGTCCATAGAAAGGAAGGTTGGTTGTTAGGGCAGCAGTACGTGGAGCTTGATGTGGTAGTGGGGGATCAATGGCTACTAAAACCCTGTAGGTCTAGTATACTTTCTGGTGGTGGTGGTAAATGGATCCTTGTGTCTGACCACAATGACTTGTGTAGCTAGCTCCATGTTGTGAGCCATCAGGGCTGCTTATACCGGGGCTGGCTAGCTGTCTTTGCCTGATATGTGTCCTTCCTCTTTACAAAAAGCCAGAAATATCTTCCTCTCTCTTAATTCTTACAGTTTTCTACATAAAATAAGACCACATTTCTCCACATTTCATGCTTTAGCTACTTTAAAATAAACTAGCAGCTTTGCTAGCCTGCTGTTTAAATTCGCCTGGACCATGTATCTCTAGCTTATATCGTGGGTACTGAAGTACTTGTTGAGTACATTTATAATTTATTTTCAGCTCCGATATGAAAATGTTGATTAACTGAGTTGATGTGTAGTCCCTTAAAGCACTTGCTGAAAACTGAATATGATATTGTTCCCCCACATGATCTTAAAACGAATTTAGTGCTACTGTATAACTAGATTAATGACCTGATATTAACAACTTCATTATTTATTGTTCCATTTCCACATGAGGTGGCACCTAGGGTGTCCAATCAGATTTCAGAGGTGGCCAGTGCCACCCTGTCCCCCCCTCTAGCTTCCTCCCTGTAACATATTGGAATTTTTGGTCAGAACAGGTGAATTTGATAGAAAACTATGATTTAGCCAAATAATTCAAGCAAAACTTTGATAACATCAATTTACACCAAGCAAGCATTAAAGAAAAGGAGTGATGAGGGGGGTCTTTTGTTGCTGCAGATGAAGCAGGGAGGTTGTAGTACTGATGTAGTACTGATGGCATGCAGTGAGGAAACTATAGGAGGGTCAAGTTAAACGCATTGGTGAAGCCAGCTGTTCAGTGGGGGGATGGGAGGATGTTGCTGGAGAAACTGGAGGAGCAAAGTGAGAGAAGATAAGACACTGAAAGAGAAAAAGAAAATAGTTTTTTCTCTTGCTGGTGGACAGCAGGCGATGTCACCGCGTGGAAGAAACCGACCAAAACTAAAATCATAAAGAGTTTCAGTGAAAAATGGATCAGAAAAAAAAGGGAAAAGTTAGAGAAGCATGCAGTGCTGTGAGTCAGAAGATGAGGAAACACGCAGCGGCAGACCTGACCTCCTTTTAGTCTGGTTCTACTGGGAGAACAGCGCCACCTGCTGGAAGAAATCATGCTCATTTTACCTTTATTTACTTTATTTATCACGTCCAGACATAAAACCCTCATTACATCGTCTCTGGTATGAATTGTTCTAACATCTCGGAGATGCTGAGTTCAGGTTTTTATCCATGTTTAAAGTTTCAGGCTTGAGGTTTACAAGCTGAACATGGAGTATTTTAGTTTCTGTCTTATTTGAACCCCCCCGCCTCAGAGGACAAACTTACTTTAATGATCAGCAGTTTTTTTTTTACTTTATGGCTTCAGTTTACTCCCTAAAGATGCCTTTCTGGGGCTTTTCTACAACATGATCCACTTTCTCTCTAATTAACTACAACACAGATCTATCTTAACAAGTTTGGTCCCGTCCTACCTAATTAATCACAGCGATGACGGTGGCTTCATCCTCCTCCCAAATCCTTCTCACTGAAATGGCTGCCCTTATTAAGTTTCATGAATATTTGAATATTTTTTTGGGGCTGTTTGCCTTGCAGCTTCATCCTCTGGGAGTTGGTAAACATGTCTGTGGGTCATCATATTTGTCGTTGCTATATTTATTCTCCAGCTTGGAAATCAAAATATCTGTAACAGCAAACAGTTTAATGAGTAAAAACGACTGGATTTCCACGAGGAATACAGTTCTCAATAACACATTTATCTAATAATTTAAGATTTTTTTCGTTTTTTATATATATATTCTACAGTTTGAAAGAAGATAACAAAACAGAAAAGTCAGAGGAAAGAGTATAAAAGATGAGGATAAGACAGCTGGGGAATGCTTTGTTCTCCCTTTGTTTCTGCAACAGGCTCAGAGTCCTTAGACTCTTTGATCTTTTTGCTCCTAAGTTCTGATCACAGATGTTTTTAGTGGTTTATTTTGGCTGGAAGGACTCTGAGGGCCGTGGTTAAAACCTTCAGTTTGCATCTCTGTTTGTTCGGACGTTTATTTTCAAACCTCTGAAACTGGCTTTTGCGATGAGGATTCAGGAGAAGGTTCTCCGAGCTGCTCCAGAATCTGCCGAGTTGTATTGAAGAGTTTTTTCAAACATAAAACAGGAGCTTTTATTTGAATTTCTAGTCATTTTCTTACAGTCTTCTCCTGCTTGGTGGACATTTGTCATGTTTTAGTGCCATGTTGCTGTCTCAGGAGCCCATGTCTGCTAATCCTTGGGACATGACCTGAACTTCCCAGATGATGACTGTGAACAGCTCATTGCCCTGACAGGCTAATTACCAGAATCTTTTACAGTATCAAAGCTTAGAGGTCAGGTTTGAAAACCTCTTGTTTCATGATTTAAAGTTGCCATGTTGTAATCTTGAGAAAACATAATGAGATAAATGAAGTTATTGCATGAAAGTGAGGAGTTGTTGATCTAAATCTTCTTCTGACATAACTACACTCACCAGGTCCACCTTCCTAGTGCCGGCTGGGACCCTCTTTATCCTTCAGAGCTGTCTTAATGCTTGGTGTCATAGATTCAACAAGGTGTTGGAAACATTCCTCAGAGATTTTGTTCCATATTGACATGATAACATCACACAGTTGCTGCATATCCATGATGAGAATCTCCCGTTGCACCTCATCCAGTAGATCGCAGCACCTCAAACCCTCAGAGAGTCTGAGACGTGGTCTTATCACAGACAGAATTCCAGAAAATGTTCATAAATACCTTGTTGACATTACACTGCAGACATTTTGGAGCACTTGTGGCTGTCCAGTATTTCTTATCAGCTCACCCCTGCAGTGAATCTTCAGCCTTCATGTTTCCAGCTGAGGGACATTTTGGATATTATTAATAACATTTTGGACATTAAAGGGTTACAAATGTTAATCTTGACAGACATGGACAGAAATGTGTTTTTATCTTTATTCTTAAATGATTAGCTCAGTAAAATGACTTACAATGATTTGAGTTTAGGCACAGTTTTTCATCTAGTTCAGAGAAAATATTGTTCCACTCAGAGTTTATTGTAATGTCGCTGTATCAGTCAGAATTTGTCTCAAACTGAGCTTCAGCGTGACAAACACGAAGCTGCAGATCCGACGGATCTCTGGACGTTCCTCTGAGATGCTGTGGTTTATCAGAGGACAAGTGTCCCTGCTGCTCAGGCTTTGCAGGGTGGCATCAGTGTCAGAGATAACGCCCTCAGCATGTGCTTCTGCTGCTGAGAGCTGAGAGACGGCTCAGCTAGCTGCCACAGAAATGAATCAGTTTGATCTAAAAGAGTCATTCAAATCATTTAACTATCTGTAGCCCTTTAATAAGTTCTGTTCAATTTTCCAATAGTTTGTTTAATCTTACTTTAATCATTTGTCTCATACAGAGCAGCTTGTGACTTATATTATTATATTTGGCAGCTCTGCGTGCACAACCTGGTCTGGTGGTTTTGAAGATTCAGATGATTTTATGTGCATATTTCATCTGAGCATGTTACAACATATTTGTTTTTGTATTTTTTGTAACTTCAGGCTGGAAGGAACAGAGGAGAAGTTCAGGAACAGAGAGAGTCGTCCTGAAGACCTGCAGGTAATCGCTGAGCTGAAAGACATGGTCTCTGAGAGAGAAACCTTAGTCAAAAAACTGGTGGTAAGTAGCTGCTGGTAGCATCATGCAAGTATATAATGTACACAATGAACAGACACAATGCACTTACCAAGAATTGTTCTTACAGCTGGTGACTTCATACAGTTTTCTCAAATAAATACCTTTTTGGGGGGGGGGGGGGGCTCAAAGACTCATAACTACAATTTTTGGGAATGTTTTTCAGCCCTGAAATTCAAAGAATAGACATTTATCTGACCTTAAAATGCAATTGATGAAACAAGCATGAAATATTTCAGGTTCATAAATGAGCTAAAAGTCAAAGTGAAGAGTGTGTTTGGCCCGCCGGTGTTGTGGTTAGTGGGATTTTAGGTTCAGGTTTTAAATTGACCAAAATAATAAACTAATGCAACGTGATGTATGAAATCCCACGTCACACGATGAAACATACATTAAACAGGACCAACATCAACATCAAAAGAACGCAAGAAAGAAGACGAATGAAACAAGAGGCGCTACAGGAAAATATGAACTGCCGATCACGGGCCATGGGACTGGGAAAATGCTAAGACGATCCGCACTAGAAACAGCAGACGTCAGCACTGGATCACGGTGGCAGGGGAGATTAGGTCAGCCATGAACCGGGATGGGGGGGGGCGGGCGTCATGCTTTCCCAGATCTGGAGTTACATCCTTAGACAGCGAGCAGGCAGTAGGGGGCGTGGTCGACCTGTCAATCACGCTTACGTAAAAATCAGCTGATAATTACATCCCTCTCCATCTAGTGACACCTCTAATGAAGATGGAAGGGTTACCATAGAAACATGTCAGGTATGTGTGATACAAAAACGTCTGAAAAGTAGATTTCTGCTGCATTTGCCTGCAGTGTGGATGTAGCCTGTCTGCCAGTACCTTCTACTTTATTTAGGTTTATCTGGATTAAGTGTTTGTTCAGCTCTGTTCACACCACTTAAGTTCTGGCCCAGTTATCATCTCACCTGGTTTCTGGTCCTCATCACCTCTCCCCTGCTGTTCGCCCAGGTTCCTGTTTCCTCTCATCGGCCCTGTTGGGTTGTTTTTGGTTTTCAGGGTGTTTTTTTTCTTTTTCCTTAGTTTCTTCTACTCAGTTATTATTAAAGTTTACTTTTTGCCCTTCATTCGGCTTCCTCCTGAGTTCCTGCGTCTGAGCTCCTGTCAACTCACACTGTGACAATCAGGTGCTGGCAGGGACCTCGGAAGTTAAGATGGACCCATCAGTGTTCCCTGAATTTTATCAGGAAATTGGCTTTCATGTCCTCAAAGCATTTTCAGAACATTGTGTATTTATATTTCAGTTTATTCTCTCATAGCGGCAGAAATGTTATAAATTTACAAGAGTGTGATGCAAGTGAGAATGAAAGACAGCTTTAGGTGTGCTGAGGCGCGCCTCATCGGAGTCCAAACCAACAGGTAAATAAACAAAGACTTGTTCAAAGGAAATTTAGAAGCAAGATGAATGTCTTTACTCAGGCTGCAGGAGTCCTGCTTTCTACTAAATGAATATGGAGGAGATAACTTGGGTGTTAGATCAGTTGTTCTTCACTTTATTAACATGGAGTTTGATTCGGTTTGTCAGGGACTCTCCGGTTGCACTGCCCCAATTGCATAAAGGTGACTTTATAAATCAGTTTGCATTTTTCACAATGAACTGCTGCCAGCAAAGTGCTCGAGTCGTCAGTTTGTGTCTGAGATCTGCAGACTGCAGGAGGTGAAAGGTTTACGTTAGAGGTAACCATCAGGTCCAAAATACAGCAAGCAGTTTTCACGAAGGTACGACACAACGGTGTCAAATGTGTATGTTCTGCAGCCCGAAGTCATTAAATGTGCGATTCTCAGTCTTTTCGCTCTCCCTGGAGACTTCGCAGCCTCGCTGGCTGTCAGCTAACTTGATTGTCTCCTCCAGGATGATAAGAAGTTCTACCAGCTGGAGCTTGTCAACAGGGAGACCAACTTCAACAAAGTGTTCAACGCCAGTCCAAACGTAGGAGTTATCAACCCACTCATTAAGGTAGGTCTTTATATCTGGAGACACAGCACACAGTGGTACTCTGAGGAGCCTCTGGCTTTATTTAACTACACAGCAAAGATGAAAATCCACTGCAAATCATCTCATTTCCATCAGTACTGATCCATCAGGATGTTCAGGACTGGAGGTTGTTATAAAGGTGCTTCAGTAATGTCACAAACATAAAACATCAATCATGAACACAGTCATTTCAAATATTTCTGTCTTTGCTGCTTAAAAACTAAACCGTTATGGAGGAAACAACCGAGTTTCAAGGTCATTTAGCTAATTGATTCTTTTTAGATACAACAGAGCTCAACAAAAAATATATATGCTATATTTATAGACCAAATATAATCAGAGAAAAATAGATATATTAAGAAGCATTTAAATTAATAGGTTATTCTAGAATTTCACATTACTAATTTATTTATTTTATTTCATCAAATGAATTATTTCATAATTCTATTTTTCTACATTAATTTTTCTACATTTATTTTCCTTTGCACATATATATATATTTCTTTACTGTTTGGGAAACTTTTCTAGCTTAGTTTTAAAGCAGGAGTTAGCAGAGAGAACCAATCAAGCAGAAATAAATAAATGTGAATATAAATAAAAAGACTTAGAAGTAAGCTGATGTCGAAATTATACATAAATGAATGTAAAAGTAATTAGCTTAGTTAGGCAAAAAAATTTAAAGATGATATTTATTTATCTACTTATTTAGTTTATTATTTTTGGTCCTCCCATGTTTTTACAACTGTGATCATAGTGGTTATAGTGGACCAGTGGTTCCTGGCTGGGGTCCCACATCACAGGGCATGTGCAAGGTTTTCAAAAATTGAGAGACATTTACTCGATTATCAAAGATTTGTGTGAGGATGAAGTGCATCACAGAGGTGTGTTGCATGCACAAGTGTGTGTGCATTCCCTTAAAATGCAGAAAAGCATTCAATATTTATGACATGGTGCATTTACGGCTGCGGGAAATGCTGACTTATATGTTTTAGATACCTTACAGTAGGGGTGCCCAAGTCCAGTCCTCGTACTATCCGGGAAATTTTAGTTGTCTTCTCCAACACACCTGAATGAAATGAATGTCTCGTTACCAGGCCTCTGCAGAGCTGAATGACATGCATGAGGGAATTCAGCCATTTTAAGTATTAAACTTATTTTTCAACATATTTCTACATAACTAACCCTGTCTTTAAGGAAAACAGACAAGGAACCACTGGCACAGACGACCATGGCTGTCTCAGAATATAAGCCAATATATAATGTGCACAATTGCACTTTTAAGCTGCTGAAATGAAGTATTTCTTAACAGCAGTAAAGTAAAAAAGCAGAAAAAGTCCAACTGTAAGATGAGTGGATGATGATGATGTCATTTCTCACCGTATGTCTGAGCTGAAGCTGAGCCGCTGCATGATCAGGTTTAACCTTTGACTTCATCACAGGTTTTCTAACTTCCAGGGTTTGTGGGGTTTTTTTTTCAATACACATACCTGTATATGTGTTGTGTGTTTTTATTTTTATTTATCATGTGTTTGTGTGTATAAATGTGCGAGTGAGTCCGACTGGTCTTCCTGACTTTTACTCCAGCTTTCCTTTGCTTTCCAAGCCATTTGTTGGAGTGAGATGTTTCAAGCTTTGACACATCTCCTGTCATCTGAACTGTCATTCTGCCCAGAGCGACTGCTGCTTTAAGACTGTAACTGAGTGATTTCGCCTCCAGATTGATCCATTCTCTCTGCTTCGATCAGCTTTCAATGAGATCAATTTAGCACGCTGCTCTTTCCTGTCTCTCATCAACTGGACTATTCCAACCTCTAGAACTCTCCCTGCTTTCCCCTCCATTTTATTATTATTTTTGCTTTAAACTTCCCTTTTTGCTCCCTCTTTGACCCCCGTGCCCCTCCTTTTCTTTTTTGTTTCTGTGTAGCAAAAGAAAAAGAATGAGAAAACAGCAGCCAGCAGATTCAGCAGCTCTCCCAATCTCAGGGCTCTGGAGGCAGCAGGCATGGGTTTGGGTGTGGTGGGTACAGGGAGTGGGCAGCCCCCACAGCCTCCACCCCCGCCCCCACCCCCGCCCGGCCGCCTAGAGCCCATCCCCAGCTCCCCCCTCCACCACCTTGAGCTCAACTCCAACAAACCTCTAGCCCCGCCGACCCCTCCCACCGAACCCAAGAAATTCATGAGGTGAGACCTTCTGTGAGACCTGTGATCATCCAATCACAGACCTCTTTAGCTGGAGGTTAAAACTGTTTTTGACTCTTTAGAGTCACAAATTGACTGTAGAACCTGTACTCTAAATCTTAGAGTTATAAAAGCGCCAGAGCTCTGTGGTTTCTGGTTGTGGAAAGAAGTAAAAATGAGACCATAACAGGCATTTTTCACACTTTCATCCTGTCCTGCCAAGGCGAGCCCTTTCATAAACCAGGAACATGAAATCATTGTTATTATAAACTACAGAGTGTAGCTCAGACGTTTGGGAATTGACTGTTTGCTAATTTCTTGTTTATTCTAGTGTTTTCTCAAATTTTTGTTCCTGCTCAAGACAATCACAATTCAATCAGTTTTCTTTTCTCCTTCGAGACTCTGTACTTTATATAGCTACTTACTGCACAATGTCCCCTTATAACGATGTTGGAAAAAACCTTTCATATGATGTTTGCACTAAAAGAAACTCCTTCAGCTCTCAGAACAGTAGCTAGTGTTCAGGTGGGGGATGCACCTCAAGGGGGAATTTGGTTTGCAGTGTAGTAACGCACAACATACAATCAGGACAGTAAAATCAGTAATTACAGCCAGAACACAACCATGGATAGGTAAAAAGAATTAAAACAAGTTTCAAGACCTTCGAGAGAACTTTTTAGTTGCAGGCAAATAAATTCTTTCACGGCTCAATGTGAATTGAGGACATTTATTGCACTAGAAATAAACGTAAACCTACTGCTTGTAACCCTGGGGAACCTAAATCGCTGCCAAGTGTTAGCATAAGCCAAGTGTTTGCATACAGCAGCCAGAGTTAGCTATAGCAGTTTGTGTTAGCGTACGGCAGCTAGTGTTAGGATACTGTCCGATGCAGTTTGTTAGCATACATAGCAGGCTTACACGTGGTGGGGGAAAGCTACATTTGTACTAATCATGAACATAGCTTGTTTTCTACTATACCTTTAGCTAAAAAGAAAGATACAATTCATTAAATCATTAGCAACAAATTGATTAATTGGGGGGAAATTAAACTTGTTCCCACAACTAGAAAATCAGTTTTTGGCAGTTTTAATTGTTAACTCAAACTTTTCACGGTTGCAAATGAAAAAATAACAAGTAGGTATTTTGGAATAATGATGAGCCCATTTCAATCTTACTGATCATTTAAGATACTGAACATTGAAATGACAAAGACAAAAATAATTGTGTGTCGCTTCTTATAGTTTACTGTGTAATAATAGATGTGAGTGTTAGCATACGGCAGCTAGTGTTAGCGTTGTGCGGCTCATGAAGATGATTTTGTGCCTCCTAACAGGGCCAGAGGTCGTTCTGTGCATCACACAGCCGACTTTAAAGGACTCAACGGCTTTGTGCTGCTTGAACTATGAGACATCAGCCACATTGCAGCTCTTTATATAGACTTTATAAATATCAAAAGAACAACATTAGAAGTAAAAAAAAAAGAAAGAAGCTGAACATCAACACAAGAGTCCCATTTGCGACTGAAGCTTCAAAGAATGGCCTTGGAATGCCAAAGGGGCATGTTTTTGTTTTTGTTTTTCCTCTCCTTACCTCTGTGTTCATCAGTCTGAACATGTTGACAGTGTGCATGCTTGCAGGCTTTTCTTCTGTTCAGGACGTTACAATTTGTTCGTAACTGTTGTGGTTTTATGTTGTTGCATTGTGACATTTTTTGGTTTCTTCATCCTCATCTTCATCTAAAGTTCAGCATGTTGCACTTTTCCTCCTCAGCTTTAAATGGGATTGGTTACTCTTGTAAAATGTAAATAAATCTTTTGTATGTTAACTCTGTAATGAAATAGATATTGAAGCTGTCAGAGACTGACCCCTGTGTGTGTGATGGTGTCTTCTATGGACATCGGCTCAACTCTACAGTCCAATAAATGCCTCTCTTCTGTCACGATGTGTGTGCGAGTGATGCAGTGATGAATTACGTAACATGCTTTCTCACACAAATACATGCAGTGTATGTTTTTGCATGGCAGGAGGTGTGTTCTGAGTATTTAGGTGTGCAGCATGAGTGTGTGTAAAGTAAAAATTGTGCTGCATGTTTTGCTGAGACAAGGCAGCTGCTTTGCAAAAGCTTTGTGACAAACTGTTACTAGGAGGTCCACCCTTACACATACACACACATTAACAGGATTTCACCCTCCATACAGCAGCACACACTCCCAGCAAAGTGAAATAATGACAGTGTGATGTTTTTAGATGATTGAGGAGGGGAGGTTGCAAATACCAATGTATGTTATCTTGGGGGTCATGGCTCAAAAAGTTTGGGGGACCACTGCTCTAGTGTACCACAGCTGCTCTGAATAGGTGTCGGCAGCACAGGTAAATAAAGGTGGACACACTGGGATTGGCTGGACAGCAGATAATCTGACCTGTTGCTGATGGGGAACTGCACAGCCAATCACCTGTTGGCATCCAAACAAACAGCCCAGGCTTCAGGCCGAAACGCCTCCCCGCTCAAAAATAAACTAGAGCACAGGTGTCAAACTCTGGTCCTCAAGAGCCGCTGTCCTGCAGGTTTTTGTTGTTTCCCTGCTCCACGCCTGGTTCAAATGAATGGGTCATTGTGAAGAAGTTGACAACAAGCCATTACATCCATTAGATTTGAATCTAATCATCTAACAGTTATCTATGTCTTCGTTGAAAGGAAGAAAATAAACACGCTGAAAATATTACTAGAATGTTGAAAAAAAAGCTTCATGGTCGGTTTTTTCAATTAACACTTCTAACACCTGCTGTAAGCTTCTCCTTTAAATTCTGAGTTACCATGGCGACTAATCTCATAACAGTGATGTCACCAGGATAGATAGATAGATAGATAGATAGATAGATAGATAGATAGATAGATAGATAGATAGATAGATAGATAGATAG
>JAOXYM010000024.1:21643219-21656730 GCA_028567055.1 Leptatherina wallacei
ATAGATAGATAGATAGATAGATAGATAGATAGATAGATAGATAGATAGATAGATAGATAGATACTTTATTGATCCCTTAGGAAATTTTTACAACTCAGCAGCAGTATAAAAACAAACAATACTATGCAGTAAAAAGTAGAACAAAGTAAGGTGATGAATTGTTAGAAAAGTACAAGTAAAGAGAAAAAAATATATAATTGAAATTAAAAATGCCGACTCTTGCCCTACACTGGTTCAGTTCAGTCTACAGAGGGGTTTCACAGCCATGTGGCGCGAGCTCTGACAAATAAAAATGATCCTCACTCCTGACTGAGTATCCCTATGGGACAAGATAAAATATACAAAATCAGAACTTATAGTGGTTATGTTGTTCATGGAGATAAAACCAAAATGTATTCATTCCAATTTGCTAGAATCATTTGACTTTGATGGAGAAGTTGGCTTGAAGCACCAAAATAGATGAAGAATCAGACCATGTGTGACTTCTTATGTGTGTGATTTGATCATTTAAACCAGAATTTCCCAAACAGGGATCCCTGGATAATTTCGAGGGTCTCCAGCTCATTGTTTAAAAAAAAAAAAAAAAAGCCTACTTTTATCAATAAATTTGGGATTTTTATTAAGGCTATCAAAACTAACGCAAAGAGATTAATCTGTGGAATTAACACATTGATTTTTAATTAATTTGTTAATTAACAGGGGGGTCACTGTTTTAAGCAACTAGACAAACATATGAACCCCCCCCCCCCTGACCGAAGCAGGTTAGATAAACGTTCCTTTGTTGGGCTTTGCTGCAGAACTTCCTCCCTTCTTGTTGCTGTAATGAAAACTCTTTCCTTTTACTCTGCTCCTTCCTCTCTCTTATCTTTTAATGCTTCCAACTTTGATTTATCATCTTCCCCTCTGCTGATCTCTCTGTCTCCTTTATTTTCTTTTACACCCTCTTCATCATCTTTCCTCCACAGGTCCTTCATCTCTGCTCACCTTTTCATGCCGCCCATTTCATCCGTCTCTCCTGCTTCTCCCCTCGTAGACGGCTCGTAATTCAAACCTGCACCTCCTGTGCGCACAAGCTGCTGTGAATAAGAATCTGCGAGCTCTCTTGTGCGAATCGTAGATTAAAATGAATGTTGTGTGGATTCATGTTAAACCAGGAAGCTTCCAGTCTGAACTGTGACCATGTTAAGTGGAAACATTCATTAGGCAGAAGTCTTTTGGAGGGTAATTAATTCCCTCAAACGAAATGCAAAAATAGAAATAAATAAAAGCCTGCCTCGAGGTTTAAAATCACCCAGGCGTAATGGGACTGTTTGGTTTAGTTGCCAATTAAGAAAGCAGAGGAAGCTCCATTAGGTGTTTGTTTTTACCAGACGCAAACACTTCAAGCTAATTAGTTTAAACCTTTGAGAACAACAAGTTTTCACCCCTAAAGACACGAGTCAGATGGTAACCTCAGCTCCTTTCAGTCGTGGAAAGTGTCTTGAATAAAGTACCATTAAAATTAAATTAAAAATTACTTAAATTGTAAATAGAAAGCTTCACACGTACTAGGATAAGAGTTGGACCGAGCAGCTTCATGAGAGAAGGATTTATATTAATCTGATGCTGGAGAGTCCTCTGTAAAAATCTGTTTGGAAAATACTCTGCCGGGCCACAAAAAAAAGAAAGTGGCTTCCTGGATTTAACTAAGCAAATAGGTACGAGCCTCCTATTGGATGATTACTGCATGGGCGATTATCTTTCAGCAGCAACAAGTTATTTAACCCCAACTGATGCAATTAAGGAACTTCTCATTCCATAAACAACCATGTGGAAAGATACATGTGGTTGTGGAAAAGATGTTAGTCTGTTTAAGAAGGGTCAGATTACCGGCATCAAGCAGAGAAAACGTGTAAGGAGATGCAGAAACTACTAAAACTGGGTTAAGAACTGTCCAATGCATTATTATAAACTGGAAGGATGAAATGAATGAAAAATACTTTATTTATTTAGGATAGTGGGGAACCATCGTCTTCCAGGACAAAATGTGGTCGGAGTATAATCCTGAATGATGATCAGTGATCACTTAAACGTTTGATGAAATCAAATGGAAGAAAAACAACAGTAGAGCTCAGGGCTGTGTTAAATAGGGAAAAAATAACATTTCCACATGAATAATGTGAAGGAAACTCAAGGGATTGGGACTGAACAGCTGTGTAACCATAAGAAAACCACTCATCAGGTTTGCTCGGGAGCATAAAGATTGGACTCTGGAGCAATGGAAGGTCATGTGGTATAATTAGTCCAGATTGATCCTGTTCCAGAGTGATGGGAGCATCAGGGTAAGAAGAGAGGATGAAATGATGCAGCCATCATGCCTAGTGCCTACTATACAAGCCATTGGGGGCAGTCTATGATCTGGGGTTGCTGCAGTTGGTCAGGTCTAGGTTCAGGTCTAGGTTCAGTAACATTGTGTCCAAAGAATGAGGTCAGCTGACTACCTGAATAGACTAAATGAGCAGCTTATTCCCTCTTCCCTGATGGCACGGCCATGTTCCAAGATGACACCACTAAGATTGATGTTCTAAATCCAAACTTAAGTCCACTGTCTTTTATTTATGTCGAACCATGAATAAATTCAACACATAGCCTATCCATTTTTAAATAATTATGTTCATATTTTTCCATCTCCAGAAAGAATGTGTTAGCATAGGTGAGGAGCAACAACCAGCCGCTTATTCCCCTCCTCTAACCTAAGGGTGGGAACTAATGTTTGTAGAATTAACTTTATATTTTAGTTTGGCTTTAAAAAACGTACATATAGAGTAATTCTTGTCCAGGCCTCGCCTGGAGCTAGCCTTCAAACACAGTCCGTAAAGGTGGCTAAAAGGCTAGCTGTCACCCTCTGTAGCATCTCTGTTGTTTACCAGACCGCCAGTCCGTCCCCAAAAAAGGTCCGGGCGGCACCCGCGATTTTTATTTTCTCATTTAAAGCGGTGTGTCGGCAGAATCGTAAGCTTGGGCCACATGGAAGTTGGTCCTGGGCCGCATGTGGCCCGCAGGCCGCCAGTTGAAGAGCATGTGGACAAGTAGACGTTAACCTGCTATGCTGCCCTCTTGTGGTCAGAGGACAGAATTACACATTCAGGCCTAAAGACTGTCAGATTGCTGGTGTTTGTGCTGTTGTACAGAGTGAAAGACTCAATCGCAAGCACATTTAAACTTACATGTAACTGATTCAGACAGAGAACATAAAAATAGAAATGAGGTTCAGCACTGGCTACAACCCAAAGTATTAGCATTATAATGATACTTCTGGTTTTAATGATAATTAAATTTAGTTTGACAATTTCACCTGCAGCTTGTTGCATCTCTTGAACACATTTCTGTATAATAAAGATGCTTTTATCAATTAGTATGTGTCAGACAGCTGCTCCACCCGGACACATGCAGTAATTAGCTTGTTTTACATGTATGTGCTGCATCCTTCCCGACTTCCTGTGTGTAACTCTGCTCTTGTCGTTTGGGTTTTTTTGCGCTCCCACCCGAAGCCCTCCTGAAACGAAGGACTCCACCATCGACCCCGCCGACGCCCAGCGTCAGGAGTGGTTCGCCCAGTACTTTTCTTTTTGATCGACCACAAACCTGCAAAAAAAAAAACACGAGGACTCAGCATGTCAACCAAACTTTAAAAAGAAATACTGACAGAAAAAAATCTGAAAAAAGAGGAAAAACAAGTTAAAACTATTTGTTATTTATTGTCATAGAAAGGTTCGGGGGTCAGTTCACTTTAGGTTCAGTCAACGGAAGCCGTCGTCGTAAAACCAAACGCACAGAACTTGATGCTCGTGGTTAAAGGCGCGAGGACGGCCCACTTCCTCGCGTTGACTGGGAGGAAACTGAATTGAACCCGATCCTGACGTCAGACGTCATCACTCTGATCCGATTTGATTGTTTGATTATCTGATTGTTTCACTGTGGACGAGTTTCTCTCTTAGTACAGTGACAATGATCATCAGTATGTTTGATGTTTATTTCATTTCATTCATGAATTATTTTGCGGTTTCTTGGACTAGAAAATAATGAGTGGTGCGTTATCATGCTGCTAAATGCCATTGTTGGATCAAAGTAAGAAATCTATATAAATATATAAAAAGAACTATATGGTAGGTTATTGTGCTCTCTCTGTACGTGGGCCCACTGCATTCGGCATCTTAGACTAGGGAGGCTGATCTAAGACCAGTTTGCCTCATTTATGGTGACATTAACGTGGAGCTGATCCTAGATCTGATATGCTCCGTGGATTTTAGGACAGCACCATCATGGCGAGTTTGTTACAGCTGCATAGACGTTTCAGCAGATTTTGGTAGAATATTAAAACCAGTTTGTATGGTTGTCTGTCTCAACACAGATATAATGATGTCTCACCAATTTTAAAAACAAAAATAGCATATTTTATATTTATATTATAATGTGTATGCTTATTAAATAATTATTGTGACATTTATCTGCGTTTCTTTGTCATTTATTCGACTGAATTTCTCCTTTTGTATTTCTGAAGATGTGCATATAAAAGTGTTGACCCAGGTTATCCCAGCGGGAGCTTCTCAGGATGGCGGGAATGTTCCTGCATCTTCATGCAATCAACTTTAACCCTTTGAACCCTGAGCCTATTTTTCTCGACAATGCATTATTTTAGTAAAATGACTATATCTGCAACCACAAGGTGTATTTGAATACTTTTGATGTGATATTAAAAGGGAACACTTAAGAGATTTGACAAAATGTTTAAAATACAATATATTTTACCCATAAGAGCCCTGAAGGCCCCAAATATAGCATCAGGGCTCAAAAGGTTAAATGTTTATGTAAACACAAGAAGGGAGATGAATGTAGAAATACAACAGGGGTCGGTCCTCGAGAGCTGTCCTGTTTCCTACTTCGGTACATCTGGACCAGATTGAAGGGCCAACATGCTTGGGCAGAACTTGACAACAAGCTGTTGAGGAGAGTAATTTGGATCTGGGAGACGTCTAAAACCTACAGGATCTCAGCCCTCGAGGACCAGAGCTGGACACCCATGCGATACAATGAGAGACGCAAGGAAACAGATCCAGGATGAGAAAAAAAAGAATGATGGGAAGCTAAAAAATCTGGCAGAACAGAAGAATGAAATCCTATTTCTCATTTAATTGACTAGAGTGTAATTCCCCACTGGGATAAATAAAGTATTACCTTTTTTTTGTATTTATTTAATCTGAAAATATGAAAAAAAATTCCTTGTGAGGATTATGACAAAACAAGCTAAATTTTAAAATCTTCTTTAGACTGAATATAAACGTAAAGTTTTATTTATAAATGTGCATTTAGCAGATTTCTGTTTGCCCGTGTTCTACCCTGAAGTGGCCACTAGGGGGCGGCGATGCTCCGCTTTTCAACCTGATCGTGGTTGACCCGGAAAATAAACAAACTGGGATCCGTTCCGGTACAGCCGGAAGATGGCGGCCTCGGGAGCCGGATCTCCTGGACGTCTGGTCCAGTACATTGTGGTCCGTTCGGATCTGGTTCACAAGCTGTCGTGGCCCCTTGGAGCCGTGATCACGCAGGCCTGTCACGCCGCTACCGCCGCCATCCACCTCCACTACGGAGACCCGGACACGCAGCGGTACCTGGCGGAGCTGGACTCCATGCACAAGGTGGTGCTGGGGGTGAGTGTTTTCAAGTCTGCTTGATTTTTATTCATTTATTCCCCAAACATTATACATATGAACACATATTCTTATTTATGGCACATGATATGTTTATCTGTTGCGTTCAGGCTCCAGATGAAGCTGCCCTCTCTGGTCTGGCTGAGACTCTCACACAGGCTGGAGTGTCCCACAAGCTGTGGATTGAACAACCAGAGAACATCCCGACATGCTTAGCTCTGAAGCCTTATCCCAAAGAGACTGTCCAGCCTCTGATGCGCAAATTCAAACTCTTTAAATGAAAACATGGACATCAACATCTGACCTTTTTCACCAGATGAACTTTGAGAATGGCAACATTTCTTTGTTCATGCATTTAGACTTCAGTATTGGTTGAAATGTGCTAAATGTGTTCCCCAGCTTGCATTTGCTCAGGTGTCACAAGCTTGTTTACAACATATGAAGTGCAAATAATAATAAATCCTCAAGTCAGCAGCACAGTGGTGAGGATGCTGTAATCTGCCACTGCTTCTCTGCAGTATAAACATCCAACATCACCTTGCAGCTGTTTTCTTAAAAAGAAATGTGTGTATTCTTCAAACTATTACTGCACAAAGTGTCATTTAAAAGCAAAATATCTGCTTTAAACTTACGATGAGCATGAGAAAAACGGCAAGCATGATGGGATATTTTCCACTACAACCATCATAAAGAATGTCTTGTTCTTTGTTTAATGAAACAGGCCGTAACCTTTGGGACACCGATGGGTCCAGAGGTGATTTATCATGATGCACAATGTTTCATTCATTTGTTTCCATTACAAATTAAACTGATAAAACAATCTTTTCTTTGCTGATTAGATATTTGTCAGTGGTTCTACAGGCATCGCTTCAGAACCTGCAAAGGTTTATTTTAAGATGGGCTGTAAAATGAGAAACTAGCTGAATAATTCCCACTTGCAGCTGCTTGATACCCACCGTTCTCCTGAGATTTGTTTCACAGCTGCATTTATCTTCTCATGGTTTGTGATTAATTTAGCCCAAATGATGTAAATCTGGTTAAGAACTAAAACCACTCGGCAGCTTCAGCTCAGCTCTGATAGAGCCTTTAGAATTATTAAGTCATGTAAAAAAATCTTTTAATAAAAAGTTTCTCTGTCAGGTCTTGAAATAAGATAAATGCAATCTCAGAACAACATGACAGATTACTCAGTGTCAGTAATTATTTAACAAGTGTAATGTATTATTTGTTCATCTGAGGGTACATTTACCTCATTTTTTAGACATAAGGACTTTTTTTATGTCCTGATATGTAAAACTTTAGAAGGAATGTTCTTGTGTTTAAAGAGAGCACCTTTTCCTTCATGATTGTAGAAAACTCCTCTCCAGGCACTTCAGCATGTATTTTTCTAACTAACTAAAAAGGTAGCAGAGTCCATTTCTACAAGCTATTCACTGGCGTCCGATGTGTTTCCGTTTGGAAACTTTCTGCTCAATCCGACTGCAAACGCAGCAAAGATCAGTCGTGCAAAATTAAGATAAGTTCAGGTTGTAGATGCACAAACTAAATATTATTAAAGGTAAATTTTTTCACATGCAATATTTTACCTCTACAGACATGTACAGTTTTTTTTTTTTTTAATCTATTCTATAAAAATATTTCTAAAATGATATTGCATCATACCTGTTTATCACTGCAGCAATATTACAGTATGTGTAGATATATTACATTATATAATATCTTCATTTATCCTTCACTGAGTGACAGATTATGGGATGTATCACCGAAGTGGTTAATTGGCAAATACATCATCCGAACCCACGCGTGTAGAAAACAGCTGTAAAACAGGCGTCCACTAAAGGGATCGCCATGTTCCAAAAGAAACCGTCTCTCTATGTGACACTGAAATGGGCTTTTTTGTCAAAACTCCTCAAAAAAAAGTTTATCTTTTAAATTTTGTTATCTACATTGAAAAGAACAGAAGAAAAAGTATTGTGCAAAAGTCTTGAGCCACCCCTCGATCCTTCATTCCCTGCTGTGTTTGTCAAGTTAAACAAGAAATAGATGCAATGATTTGTTGGAACATGTGCAAACACAAAGAGAAATAGTCTAAAAACTTGAGTTTCTACAGCTGTAACATGCTCCAACAAGCACAGCCTGAACCATCTGGGAAAGTCTGGCTTCTTTGGAAAGAAAATATAAAGAAATAATGGGTGGCTCAAGACATTTGCACAAACCTGTGAATATGTAATGTTTTCAAATGAAAGGTCAAAGCTTCCTATTAAAGCAGAGACACTGAATTGAAAGAGTTAAATCTCAATGCCACTAAAGCCAGAATGTGAATATGATGAAATATTAAACCTTAGTAAGAATGAAGGATACAAGTTCTGCACATATATCCAGAGAAATGGTCTGCAGGAAAACAATGTCCTCACTGAAACAAGAAAATAAAAATATTTATATATTTACTTCATGTAATGCATCATAGTTTGTATGGCTGCATGAAAATAATTCAACTTTGAGATTGTTGCTGCAAGGAATTGTGGGAATTATCTCATATCTTTCATAAAGGATGCTCCAGTATTTCCCTATCGACGGCTAATCAGGCATCCAGCTTGCATCCAACTGAGATCTCTCAGCCAGTAAAAGACAGTCTTATCTTGACTCGGCTGCAACGTCACGTGCTGTGAGTTACATTATGCATATTTAAATTTGCGAAAGGAAATCATGAAGCTCCTTTACTTAGCATTTAGACCTTGATCAGCTTTTATCATGGCATCCACTGAGAGGACCCTCAGCTTCCTTCTGCAGACTGGGAGTCGTTATTTCAGCCAGTATTTTGGTATATCCGCAGCCATTCATGGTGCTTTGCGTAAATGTTTCCTGTTCCGCCCTTTCAGCTCCTTATCACCACACTCCCACCCCCGTGTTTCAGTGCCATGAATCAGCATTCTGCTGTCAAACCAGTCAGATTTACACCAAACATGCCAGACCACAGGCACTTTTTTATGCATCTACGTGGACTGTTAAACCGTCTGAACTGTCATTAGAAATACACGCGTCAATTCACAGATACATTTAGAAACATGCTCATGTAATAAAGATAATTGGAAATCATAGTTGAACTCAGTTTTGTTTTATTAGCCTAAAGGTTTCTTATGTGTGGATGATCACAGATAAAAGTCACTCTTCTTGCAATGTGTGGTTTAAATTGATATTTTCCACAGTGGGGGGGTTTACTGGAACATAAACACAAAACACTGAATGAAATGTAAGATATCGATGCAGTTTACCCTCTGGACAACATTTCCATCTCATGTTTTCCTTATTGGACTTTTATCCAGTGTCTTCCTGTTACTGCTACCTCAGATTCCCTTTAATAAAGAGACATTTGCAAAAACTCTGCACTGTGAGGACTGAAAACGGGATTTTTGTAGCAACAAAGTGATTCCCGACGAGGTGTTTGCCGAAAGATCGGCCTGTCTTACCATGATTTGCACTGTGTCCTTAAATGTTTGATGAGACTATCTCCAGCAGACCGACAGGATCTGAAAGTGATGGGAACAAATGAAGCAAAGACCTGAATCAGGATCTGAAAGATGCATCTGGAGCATCGGTTGATCCTTCTGGCTGAAGCCTCATCAGAAATGGGCTCCATGGAAACGGGGCTGTCAAGAAGTCATTTTTAAAAGGGAAAGAAAAGGCTGAGGTATGCCACATGACAAGAACTGGACTGAAAATCAGTGGATGGAGGGACGAATCCTCCCCGGAGCCCTAACCTCAACATTATTGATGCTGTGTGGGATCATCTGGACAGAGAGCAGAACAAAAGGCAGCCAAAAACCAAAGAGGAGCTTTGGAAAGTCCTTAAAAAGCCTGAATATGAGTATACACAAGCTGCTCAAACCAAATATTAACTTTCAAGTTTATTAGAGATGTAAAGACTGTTTTCATATGTTTCCACGTTTCAATAAATCGCTGCCTTTCTGTCAACATATGAGGGGGGTTAATATTTGTTTACAGTGCTGGATCTGATCTTCCAGATGGGAGTTCTTGCTTCTTTCTCGTGTATCGTCGCATAATGCTGATCAGAAACACGGGCTGTGCCTTTATGCGGCTGCAGTGCATCAGTCAGGGTGCATCAGTATGTATCAGACAGCACGGATTCTGCACAGTGCATGGACGCATGTTGCTTCAGGAGCAGGTCTATAGTTTCTGTGACGCAACAAACCTGCTCCACTAAACCTCTATGGTGTTATAAAAAAATCTCTCGTTCAGGATATTTATGTGCAGATCGGGTTCATACATATATACATGTCATAAATCACATACAAGAAGTCAGGTTCTCCTTTCAGCAACACAGCCGAAGCTTCTGCCTCCCCTCGTGAGCGCGCCTTCTTGTGCACGAGCAGCCCTGTTTGTTTGTGTTGAGATATTGGAAATGGCGGAGAGCAGAGACCAAAGCGATAACTTGGGCTAGCAAACGCGAATGCACCGTCATTGATACGCAGAAAACAACCACAAGTGATTCTCGGAGTTGCTCCCGATTCGCGGCTGCCGACGGGACACAAGTCGCGCGCCGCGGTGAAGGATTTTCGGTGCAAAGATTTGGATTTAGCGAGCTGGTTTAGCTAGCTAAGCTAACAGAGCTAGCTCCAGCTAACTTCAAGTCGTGTGTGATTTCAACCACGCAGGCTTGTTTGTCAACATAAGCTGACGTTAAATTGACAACGAGCCAAGCTTACATACAACCCTCGCTCAGTTTCCGAGCTAACATACACGTGCGGATAACACGATAACCACAGCTGACCGCAAAATGATCAATTCAAACTAAGAGTGGATAAAAAGAAAAAAGTGAGACATCTGACTATCCTTGTCGCGACCAAGGAGTAAGTTAAGCTGGTTAGCTCGGTTAGCTAAGTGGCTTGTTTTACACACGGTCTAAGCTGCCTTTTGCATGGGAATTAATCATCCAGAACAACAACTTGAAGCAGGATTTTACTGGAAGGATAATTAGCAACAAGCCGAACAGGTAAGAGAGGCATCGCCGTGAGACGCGTGTCATACATGTCAGGATAAACCCGGGTTGAAGTGGTCGCTGCTGCAGCTCAGGTTGTGCTGAAGGCCTTCAAACGTGCCTGACTCATTGTTGAGTTTTCCACACAGCGGCTCCACATTGCACCTTCTCTCCAGATTAGTTTAGATCACGCGTTGCTCCGCTTTGCCTTTTCTTTTTCTTTCCTCCCTTTTCCTCCTGCAGAGAAACACAGCAGGCTGTTGTTATGTAACGGAGCAGCGACGGCCTCAAGGTGTCGCAGCTCGTGGAAGTTACCTGTAACCTGCGACTTGAACGCGAAAAATGAGAGGACGCCTTGACCTCTTGGCACGTGACTTCTGAGTCATTTTAAGCCAAGCCATCGATGTGACTCATTGTCATTGTGTAAATACTGATATGTAGATAAGATGCATGAAGGTGGAGGTTATAATAGGCAGATGTGATTATTGTTTTTGTTGTTATTGTTTTTGTTATTAAATTCAAGGAGACGCCATGTCTTTGAGTTTGTCCTGGTATGTGAGATGTTGTCATGGTGATTACTTGATTCATTCACGTCAAACTGCAAGTCTTTGTTTTGTTTAGTTTTCAGTAAAAACTTTAAAATCTGATTTATTTATTTATTGTTTCCAAAAGACAAGTTGGGTAAATAACTAAGAGTTGTGTCTCAGAAACGTGAACAAAAGTCTCTGATAAGGATCAATATGGTTTACATGCAAAAAAACATAAATCTGATTTCTGCAATTATCAGATTATTCAAGTGATCATGTAGACTGCATAATCTGTTATTCTTTATCAGACAATAGCAGTTGTGATGATTAGAAATCATGTGATAATGTGTTTTTCCAAATATCGTATTTTAGATGTGAATATGCATCAGATCTGATTATCATTATCTAATTACTCCCAGATGTTTTTTCTACAACAATAATTTCCCTCAAAAGAGATAAATAAAGTATTTTTCATTTCATGTCAGATTTTGATGGTCATGTAAATATGGGATCAGTGATTTGTGTTTTCCATGTCTATTGTCAGATCAGTGCAAAGTTTATACTTTGTGGTGGATTGTTGCATTGTTGGTCTCTCCCCAAATGGACTGAAGAATTTGTTATATTCAAGTCAACGCAGATACTTTAAAGTTAATCTGTGAAGATCTAATGCACTAAAAACCATAAGGTTTAAGAAGCCCTTGTGAAAAGCACAAACAGCAGCATCGTGACTTTAAAACTTGGTTTGACTCACCAAGCAAGTCTTTGACATCTGTGTTTTTCATAATGAAGCAAACCAAGAGGTGCCTATACCTCCAATTCTGCCTGAGACTGCCCCCAGGTAGCAAGGAAATGCTGTAAGATGTGGAAGCACAAAGCGACTGCAGAACCTTTTTCCAGTCCAGAGTACAATAAAAAAATATAACTGTTTTGGTTACTGAGGGTTGTTTTATTTTACCGCCACAGCTGGTTTTGTGGGTGCAGTTCTGTTAAAAAACATTGGAGTATTTCAACGTCTGCAAGTACCTTTTGAATATGTAGAATGTGTTAGTATACATGGTCACAAACTTATTTTAATCTCCATTTCTCATTTTATCTTAAGTACTTGTTTTGAAGACTAACCATAGCACAGAGGTGGATAAAACCAAATCCAACTACATAACCAGGATCTAGGCTTTTTAGATTCATACCTACGGGGGGGTCCTGCAGGTTTTAGAAATTCTGTTGCAACACTCTTGACTCATTTGAATAGGTTGACATCAAGGTCTGCACAGGTCTGAGTCCGAATCCGGTGTGTTACAGCAGGGAAACTTATACAACCTGCAGGACACAGGTTTAGGATCCCTGATTTATACCTTCAATTCTGGGTCATTTACTTTGACAGCAGAGTTTTTAGTGGAAGACTGAGAACAGTTTAAACCAGTGGTGGGGAACCCTGGTCCTCGAGGGCCACATTCCTGCAAGTTTTCCATATGTCCCTGCTCCAATGCACCTGATTCAAATCAAATGGATCCAACAGCCTATCAAGTGCTGCACAATCGCTCATTAATTGGAATCAGGTGTGCTGGAGCATGCATGCATGGACAACTTGCAGGATGAGGGCCAAGGTTCCCCACCACTGGTCGAAACTTTTGAAGCTGCAGAATTGGCACCAACCAATCAGATCACCCGATTGATAGTGTCAACAAATTCTTACCTGCATCAGGTATTTTCTTAAGCCTAGAATTCTGCATGCACACTTTAACATGGCTGCCTCAAATATCTTGTGTTTTTAAGTGTAATCTGTTCACCTCCTCAGAAATTAATGGGACACGTTTGCACGCTTCAATGTGCAGGTAAGCAGTAGGGGCCAGTTTGACCAGATATAAGGTCACGGGGCTGAGAGCTGTAAAAATGATGAAAAGTTTCAAATACAAGACACATCGTGCTTTGTTTATGAGCCTTAGATACCATCTACAACACCGCTACTGGCAGTATTTCTGCCCTGATCTTAAAATGAACCAAACGCTAACCTCCTGATGGTGCCATGTTGATCGTTTTGTTTACACCCTACAAATTCAGCAACTCTATCCAGTCTGAGCTCTGTAATGCGTAGTGCGCAAGCAATATATGAACAATTATGCAAACATGAGGTTCAAGGAGACATATTATGCACTTTATTCCCAATCTGAAACAATTTTTTGAAATCTAAATTGATTGTCAGAGCCATGGTTTTAAAAAAAAAATGAGCCTTAACTAGAGCGCTACAGCTTCCCCTCCACCCCTTATTTGCCCCTTATTTTCCCTCTTCTGAGACTAGCTTGT
>JAOXYM010000024.1:21662378-21674411 GCA_028567055.1 Leptatherina wallacei
TTCAGCGGTAAAACAGCTGAAAGTAAACAAGGAAGCTGTTGACTTACTTGTTACTGCTTCCTGGCGGCTGAAGAGGGGCGGAGCCAACATATCATGTAGGAGAATGAAGACCAGCAGGCGGGGTTACTAAACTAATCTCTACGTCACATTATGTAGGAAGGAGAAACGTCCTGCTTAGAAACCCAATTTCAAAGAAAGATATACCCTAATTGCATAGCATTGGAGTTTTTGGTCTGTTCGTGACCATAAGAAACCAGTCTAAGCACTTAGGAACGGGATTTTTGCACATGTCCCCTTTAAAAAGCAAACATATCCTGGGCTTTAATGTAAAACAGGCTGCATGAATGTAAATACAATCCGAGCTCATACTCCCCATATCTTCTAGAGCCTTTCCTTCTCTCTGTGGTTCAGGAATTTTAAGGAAAAGTCATTGATCAACAGTCAGTATCGCCTCACATACTTAAACAATCAGTGGCTTTTGTTGTCAGTCACCGTTGTTTGCAAGGGGGACGGATAGAAACACAGATATAAATGATCAAACTGCATTCAGACAAAATGCAAAACAGCTGCAACCAAACCAACAACTTCTGATGCAAAGCATTTTTAATGAGGGTTACTCAGAGCTGCAGATGCTTAGATAGAGTTTTCTCTTTCAAATCATCCAAATTTGGGTTATTTAAAGAAGAAAAATCCCTTTGATATTGATTAGATTGATTACATTTTCCTTTGAAAAATGATTTCCATCCCACACGTTTGCTTTCTGCTTTGTTTTTGCTGTGGTATGTGCAGCGGTAGCAGGTCATCTGTTTGTGTAGTATGTGTAGTATTGGTGATGAAACCTGGTGTTTTTCTAAGTCAGAGCATCGTAACGGGGCCTCACTGAGCTAAGATGTGTCCCAGATAAGAGCCGGGATATAGAGTTCAGCGTGTGCCTCAGTCATCCAGTTCAAAGTTTGTGACGCTGCTGGTAGCCGTGGCTGAGTGCACGCTGTTTGTAAACAACAAAACCAAAGATTATGAAAGGAAACCGAGCATGTGCTTGCTGGTTTGGCTCCGTATTTCAGACAAATGGCAAAAATACATAAAGATAAATATTATGACTGATTATTTGTTTTATGTTATAGTGAGTTTCTGATGGACGTGCAGGTAGATGTAGTGTCAGAAAGCAATCTTGTTTCTTGTGTTTGGAGTCATTTTATGATCTCTAGACTAGAGCTGTGAAGTCCACTTGAAGATGAGCCTCATTTGTGTCAGATTGTTGGGAGTGGAGGCCTCGTACGAGCTGAGCTGGGTCTGTGTGGAGGACGAGCAGCCATTTTAGCACTCAGCAGAGCTGCAGCCTGACACCGCACTGCTTTCTTCTGCAGGAGCTGTGTTTGCTGTTCATGCTGTATGTTTTGAAGCCTCCAGGATACACGCAGGCAACCTGTGAAAATGTCACCCTTTACTTTAACTTCTGGCTTCAGAGGAAGCAATGCCACCCGATGACTGCTGTGAGATCCCAGAAGGTCACCTGACACGCTGGCTGGCTAAATGACATCCGGCTGACAGATGTCAGTATTTGCCTTATTGTGGCATGAATCTATTTTTCTTAAAGGTTTATATTTATGTTTGCTGGTGTTGATTCATTCCTTCTACTATTAAGATATTTAGTTTTATCATATTTTTAAATAAAAGTGACTTTTTTGGTACACTCTTTAGATGGATGGTTGAATCAAATACTTGAATGCTCCTCTTGGCTTATCTTTAGACTGGGTTGCTACACTGGCCTCTGCCTTGTTGATGGGAATGCTTCTGACTTGGTGCTTCGGACTCTCACCATGTTGGGGAAGTCCTGCTACTGTTTACACTTTCAACTCTGTAAAACATGTTTGACCCTTAAAACTCTGCTAGATGGTTGCCGCCCCCAAACGCTGTCACTTATATAGTCAACAGTTTCTGAGGAACGGTGTGTAACTCTGTGGGGTAAATTATGATCAATAGCTTACCCTTTAAGTGATCTTTGAAAGTTTTCCAGGCATTTATATTCTGTCCAGGAGTTTTTACAATCCAGCCACAAAATGTGTTTATTCAGTGACTCTATATGTTAAATCCACAATGAGTGATCCATGATATTGATTATTTATCACATTTTCATAATAAAAAAACGATCTCTATCACTGCTATGTTGCTAAGAGACCTTCATTATGATTAAGCCATTTCCTGTCAAACGTTCAACCAATCAGAGAGCTTAAATTGATATTAATGTCCAATCAGGAGCAGCCAAAGATCAACAAGTGAGTTCTATATGTGTCTGAAAATAATAAAAAATAATGCTCCTCTATGGCTAGAATAAAGCCAAGAAGATGTTTTTGGTGCACTGGCACCAAAAACCAGCTGAGTTGCAGTTGATTTAATGAGGTTAGTCGGTAAATAGTGGCATGAATTAACTAAATAGCAAAAAAAGAAATAAAAACCCTTGGAAGAAAAAGTGTTTATATGTATTTTTGTGTTTGTATTTGTTTTGCTGGAAGCCAAGACTTGAGAGAATGATGTGTAGATGAGAAAAGGCTGTTCATCTGTGTTATTTCTACAAAGTACTGTTAGCAATAAATACTGTTTAGTGGTTTATGTTGGCCTTTATGCTATATCTATTAATACATTCATTTTAGCCTCATAATCTGACAACTGAGGCTGTCCTGAAAAAGTCTGTTGAATTTGAATAAAAGGGTTGAGCTTCTACGTGTATTTATTCATTAAAAAAAAAAACAGGTGTTTCAAAAAATGGCTTGGTGATTTAAAACGGCTCCTATTTTCAGCGCAGTCGCTTCCCAAAGTGGAAAAGTGTTAGAAGTAGTTGAACAGGGATCGGTCAACACACCATATCAAGTGATTTGTCCAGGTTGCTAATGTTCAAATGATTCCTATCCCTAAACACAACTAGTGAAGAAGTCACCAGTTCCTGAACTGAGTCTGGATGAGCCTTAGAGACCCTTTAAGAGTTGTTTGGTCACCATTGGAAAACCAGCAAATGATGAAAATGATAGTTTTCCCATAAGCTGTTGCCATGAAGAAATTACCCTCTGACCAGGCCACTGGGAGAGTAGCACCCAATGGATAATGAAGTCCTGGTGGGAGATTTGGCAGCAGGAAATTCATCTCTTTCTACTTCAGCCATTTTTACGATGGAAAAGGATGCAGACCCTCCACCAAGTTTGACCAATCAGAGCGGATGGGTTTCAGGAGGAAGGATCTTTAAAGATGCCTTCAAATATCAGTCAGGCAGGAGATGAGAAGAGTTGCGTTACTACTGAATTGTTTTTATCATTTAAGCATGTGGATGCTGAAATGTGACTCTGAAGCTATTAGAAGCATAAAACGGGCTCAGATACAATCAGACATGATGTTGGCAGGAATACAAGATGAGCTCCACTTCATTGGATCATGAGCTTAAATTGATGTCACAGCTTCTAAAAGGGTCAATGACGAAGGGCAGACAAGTTAATTTGTGCAACATCCTTTATTCAGAAACACATTTTCAAATGTGTGATGTATGATTTGCAGTGAGAGAGGAGGAACAGTATAAAACACTCCAATGCAATCCGGATTATATTTAAACTAAGGTCCTGGCACTCATTTGTGACTGGTTCTTTTTAATATTACTTCTTTTGGTGACCAGAGTTGGATCTTTTATTAATCTACTATCAATGGCCACTTGATCAGGTCCAGTTTCTGCATACCTTGGATGGAACCAGTGGTTATTGTCCTTCCTGTTACCTTTCTATCATCTCCAACCAGTCTGCCCATTCTCCTCTGACATCAACGGGACATTTTGATCCAGGCAACTGCTGCTCACTGGATATTTTCTCTTCTTCAGACCATTCTCTGTAAACCCTAGATAAAAAACACTCCCAGTAGATCATGCCACGTTCACTCGATCTGAACTTCATCAAATCGTCTCCACCGTGTCTACATGACGACATGCATTGAGTTGCTGCCATGTGATTGGCCGATTAGATATTTGTGTTAACAAAACAATTGAACAGGTGGAGCTGATAAATTAGCCCATGACTTTTTAATTAGTAGATCAGTCTGGATCTTTTAATTAAAAAACGATGTCTTCTGCCACATTTTCATCTTAAAAACAAACCTGACCTCAGACGTACATTTGAGGTATTTCTTGTTATGGTTGTAGAAAACAACCACCTGACCTTAAACTTTACTCCTGGTGGTTATTGTACACACTTTTTTTTCATCTGCTGCCCAAAAAACAAAGGCTCTGCCTGATATAAAGTCTGGATTCAGCGTGTATTCTTGCCATCATATTGTAAACATAATTATATTGAGTTAGAAAATAGTTGTGGGGGAAGTGTGTTTTTTAAAGAAACGGCTAAAAACAGTCATCATGATGGAGCTCAAGTTTCATCGACCCACAGCTTGTGATTTCTTGTGTGTTGACACAGGATATATGAGGGGAAATTATATTTCTTCATGCAGTTTTCCTTTAATCAAGTTGCAATGTCTGTGTTTCTGGTAAGGTTTCAGCACGCAGCGTGGGGGGTCCTGGTCTGCATTAGCCCTGGCAGCTTATCATCACAAATCAGAGCAAGCAGAAATAATAAGCTCAAGTGTTAAAGATCATGTCTGATATTAAGCGGCGGGGACGTGCAACAAACAGGCTCTGGGTGTTTATGTGCAGCACTGCCTGCTGTGGTTTGCTCCTCAACTGGAGCTCTGAGTCCATGTTGGGCAGTGGAGGCACGCATATGTACATGCATGCTTTCCGTCTTTAAGACGAGAAATGTCGGCGCTTTGCTGCATGTTTCAGAGCGATGGCCCACATTCTTGCCTGGGGGGGGGGGAAGAGAGAGCATGTGTGCAGTATAACTGAGAATTTGTGTTTAGTGGAAATGGAGGCGAGCAGAAAGGTAAAGAATGAGGGAAACGTTAAGCTCATGTACAGGAAGCAAGTGAAAAACAGAAGAGTTAACAGTCGGCAGATGGCCCAGATTTTCGGAACAAGGTCAAGCCACAACATATAAAGTTTTTCCATCAGTGTGTGGATCTGAGGCTGTGTTTTCCGGTGTAAGCTGTGTTAATACATCAGAGGTAAATAATTGAACATTTGCTTCTGTTCAGGAGGAGCAGTTGTGAGTTGCATGTCATGAATATGAAGGAGGGATTTCATTTTTTCAAGTGGGGCGTTAATGAGTCCAAGAAGCTTGATTTTAAATAGACGGAGGATTATTCTGAAGTTTAGTTGCAGCCTGCAGCACTCAGAATATTTATTTCTGCCTTTTATCGTTCTTAAACAAGTAAGTAAACAAACTGATTTTGAATTGGCGTTTGCAAATGTGGTGTAGCAACTAAAAATGAGTTACATAGCTTAATATATTGGCTTAAAGCAAAGCATCACATCTTAATGTTCATCTTCCAAATGTTTGCATGTGGGCTTGAAATTTTGTGCAGAATTGATGCATGAATTGTGCATCAACTAATTGATTATGCAGGAGATGCATGCACACACACACATACATATATATATATATAAAATCTAATTAGTTTCATGGTTTCAGGCAAAACCCGGCCAGCGGAGTTGTTATTGCGTCTCAGAAACATCTAGACGGGTTTCATGGATGTGAATTTGGAGGCGCTGTAACTTTTTTGTTTTGTCTGTATTTCAACCGGACGGGTCTTTGTTGGCGTCAGCGGTCGCTCAGCTGTGTTATGGATACGATGGCAGTGAAGTAAACGTTGGGGGAGATGAGACGGTAGAAGACTTTTCTGATCGGTCACAGCAGAGGATGCGTGAAAGATCTGGGATGTTAGATACAGTAATGTAGATTAGTGGTCCTCAAAGTTTCTGTTTTTTTTAAATTATTATTTAAAGGACTGTTCCTACTAATTAATAGAAATATAAAAAAGTAATTAGATAAACTTAAACTAGTTCAACTAGAGTAGTTAGTCGTTCTCAAACTTTTTTCAACATTTTACCCCTGTGGAATCATTTTTGAGCGAAGTCCCCCCTAAACCAGGGGTGTCCATTTACATTTTAGTTCAAGGGGCCCCATGAGGCGCAATTTGATCTCCAATAGCGAGACTAGTTAAATAACAGCATGAATAACTCTTAATTTAACCCTTTTTAGTACTAAGTACATGATCAAAATCTTTACATTTAAACAACAATATTTTTCCATGATTGTATTTTATTTATTTCATTTTTTTATTTTATTGGATATTTATTTTATTTCATATATATATATATTCCGATTTTTATAAAGACATATAGAAATTTATCAAATTGTTAAATTTTTCATATAGAATTTATTTGTAAAATTGAATTCACTTTGAAATATTTTTAAATGAATTTGATCAACTTAATCTAAAATTTGTTTAGTTATAATATAAATTTTATTTCTATTTTATATAGATTTTTTCCCCTTATTTTATAATAAAAAAAAAAACATGATTACACATTTATATCTTGAAGTTTTATGCCACTTTTGCCTGCAGTTTAAGTGTAGTCAAATATCCAGAAACAAGTAATCACAATCTGACCAATCACAAAGGAGTACTGCTGCGTCTGCGTAGCCAGGATGCGTGCCAGGTCCAAAGAGGTGCGCGTCGAGCCTCTGCGGACCTACGCAGAGCCTACGGCGGTGACGGCGTAACCTACCTATAATGAGATATAGCAAGTAAAATGTAAAGGTAGAGTTGAAAGAAAGCCCTTAAATGCTTAATATTGGCTGAATTTGTGGATGTAAATCCTTACAAACTGGAAACCAGCAAATGTTTAGCATCTTTGCTTGAATAACTGATTGATACCAAGAAATAAATCAGAAAATAGTGTCATCTATCATATTCTATAAATACATCTTCTATGTGTGCATACAACTGTATGAAGTTTGGGGGGAAAATGGACAATTCTAAATTTTAGCTGTAATTATTGGTAAAAAAATGAATAAAAATCTGTCATTTTGATTTTCTTAAAGGTAATTATACCAACATGATTTAATCGTCGTGTTATAATCTGCCAAACCAGACCTCTTTATCATAAGGTCCCTGGTCTGACAGTCATTAAATGCTTCTATATTAGAATATGAAAACACTACACCTCCTAATCTTTACATTCACGTTGCCTTCTTACCAGCTGCAAGGCCAGTTTACCTTTTTTTTTTTTTGCATCTGCACAATCATCACGTAGGCCTTGTGGTTATTATAAGCATTGATAAATGAGGCATAAAGACTGTCGCGCTGTTCCAAAACAAGCCAACGTTAGCGGGTTTTACCCAAACCGAGACTGTGGGTTTAACCAACTTGATGAAGGACAGGACGGAGCGTCCTCTCAAATGCAAAAGGACCGTGTTAGATGCAGCCTTTATGGAGTTTATCTGTTTCAGTCAGAGTTTGATTTGTTGCTAATCTACAGAACAAGGAAGATTCTCTTATCTGTGTGGCTTATGTGAGTTAACATCTGAAGATGAAGCGTAAATCTTCTGACGCCTGTACTTTGAGGACCAAATGGAAGCGAGAGGCATACGTCAGCTGTGACGCTTGACGGGTTGCCGTGGTTTCCACACGCGTATCCAGGATGACGACGTATGCAGGGTTTTGTCAAGGTTAGAAAAAGTTTCCTCTTTATTCCAGCGCGTATCTCCCTCCGAGCGAGACATTGCAGAGCGTTCAGCATCACTTCTTTGAAAGGATTGTTTGTTTGTTTTTACTCTGCTCAGTAAAACTTTATCAGTGCATAAAATCTAATTTTGCCTTAGCAAAAATGTATTTTCTCTAAATGCTTGCTTCAGTGTTCTGAATGAAAAGCGTCAGGAGGTCAAGGAATTGTGGAGGACGGTTCATAGAAAGTTAGATAAAGACATTCATGCTGCTGTGTGCATCCAGGCTGACTCTGGTGAGGCTAGAACTTCTCCAAAGATGGACAAAAAGGGGACGTTTCATTTTCAGCCTCTCGCTCTTTTCAGGTTCTTGCATGCAGGATGTTGCACCTTCGCTTGGTGAGGAGCAGCATATCAGCTACTGCTTTGACAGTGGTTCATCAAACTCCCCTTTCCTCTTTATCTTCTTTAATTCCAGTGACTATATAAAGATAATTGAAAGTTTCCACATATAATGGTGGGACAGTGTCGTCTCTCTGCCTCTCATAAAGGATGGTCCAGTTTATTTTATGGTGAAAATAGATAAAAAAGGAACTTAAGCAACTTCTTTTCTTTTCCTTTTCTTTTTTAAAGCAACTTTTATTAAAATACCTCTGCATCTGCTGTGGCTGCAGTTTACACTATAAACACACAGTAATCTGTTGCAACTTGAACTTTGCAAACACCGCTGATAGGAGTCGGTTCATTCAGACCTCTCGTCACAGCGCCGTTGACTTGTAGAGTTTTATTGATCTCTTTTATCAGAGGAAATTGGAAGTCCTGCAGAGGTACTTCAACAGCTCCAGTAAGAAAAAGAGCAGATTGGGATGAATACTTGACCAAAATGTTTGCAGGTTCTGGCAACGATCAGGTCCTATCTGCCCAAAAATCATTTTAAAATAGTTTTTATGGCATTGTGCAGAACATGCGATGCCAGAAATGAGTGCAGATTGTTGCAGCAGCAGAAATCTGAATATTACATGAATATTTATATTTAAAGCCCCTATTTTATTGCTCTCTAATGTGGATGGAAATTGCTGGTATAAATAACAAGATGTGCATAATGTTAGTTTATATAAGAGGTTACCTTCCCTACAACGTTTTTGACATTTGAAGATGTTGAAGTATAGAAAAAATCTGCATGATTAAACTATTTAAATAAATCTAAATGGGTATTTTTATCAGTATTTAATGTCTGCACAGTCTTGTAAACGGTTACTTGGATTATTGCTGCTGTAAGTTAATCTGCTGCGTTTTACGGGACTCCTGATTCAGGTTTTTCCCGGTTGCCTGCAGCTCGCCGGTCTTCATAATTAACGAGATAATTAACGTTTGTACTGGAGAAAGATGACTTTGTGAACTCGTGTTCGCTTCCAGTTTGTTGACAGATTGGTATGATAATGGGAAGCTGACGGAGTGGTGTGTGTGGATTTCACTGCATTCAGTCTGTTCCTGCCTGGTGGGTAGCTAAATAGCCAGCTGCTGGCTGCTGTGCAGCGGATGTCATGTCAACAATCCCAAACATCAGGGCAGACGAATCCGTGCAGGTTCACTCCTCTCTGAGAGCTGAGATGGATTATTAAAGTGTGTGTGCTGTAATGAAGCATGAACACTGAAGTGTGATCCAAAGAATATATTTAATGTTGACAGCCGAAGTGTTGGCCTTTTATTCATGGCTAAATCTTTTTGGGTAGCAGCATCACTCTGTTAGAAAGGAGGGTATAAAGGAATCTAACATTGTGAGGTCATCAGATGATCAGCTGATAGGATCTGACATCATTTCTGATCAGATGCGTGAACAGATCCTGTGAGAGTTTTGCTGTGATATGGAATCTGTCTTACATAGTTAGACCTAGATTAATTAGGCTACTATGCCAATGAAGTGGTTTTGGTCCCCTACGTGAGACCAGTGGGGCATTCCCTGTCCATCACATCATCCGCGCTTTTCTCCGGACCGAAACACGTTTATCTCTCTTAAACAGATGAAAGCAGTGCTGCTATGATGCTGGGAAGAATAGTGGGAACAGGTGGGCAAGTTGTTTCAAATCAAGTCAAGGAGGAATTTCTCTTGGTTCTGTTCTCCAGCTGCAGATATGTCTCGTCGGTAGATTTATATTTCTCTTCCTTTTATTTAAATCGTTAAATGTGGCGATCTCCCCTTGAATTTATCCCGAATCGGTTACGGCTTTCATTCCTCTCTGCAGCATTTATTTATTCTGTTGGTTTAACTTTTTTTACACAGAGATCTTCAGAAACTCCTTCTTCCTTTCTCTCCACCACTCCGAGGAGAAACACAAGTGACTTCTGAAGGGACGTGTTCTTTATATCTGGTTAAATGAGGGCGTTTCAAAATGTAAATGAGCATTCACGGACATGAGCAGGAGATTTAGAACATGTGGGATTTATAGACAGCTGATTACTTACCACCGTGCGTACGACTGCCTCCGCATGGTTGATGAATCTGGATTTTTTGTACTGACGGCCATTCTAAATTTTGTTGGCAGGATGAAATTTAAGACTGTTTCTACGCAGGGTTGATAAATGAGGGCCCAGAAGTATCTCAGCCTCTGCTGCAGTGGCATTTCTCTGCTGTTAAAGCAAAAGAAAATTGTACTGTTGTACTAACAATTTCTAGGTTATTGTTAGTACACTCGTCACCGTAGCAATGGTGGCGTCACAAGTTGGTGCAACACACAAACAGCTGCTGGATTCATCTATAAACCTAAAAGACGGAGGTTTCACACAGAGAGCAAGTCTTTCAATGTTTTATCTCGCTAAACCTTTCAAACATGAGCAGATTTGATCCCTTTTCCGGTGTGATGAACTTTTAGTGTACAGCATAATTTTCACAAAGTCAGATGAAAGATTGATATCGCAGCTTTATGTTATGCGTGACACCGTTGCATATTAATGATGTATTGTTTATTTTCTGACTAGTTTTCTCTCTTTCTCTTCTCCAATCAGAGGCCAACAGGCTTCTCCTCCACCTGGGATGCTGCCATGTGACGGGGCGGCCTTAGAGCCATAACCCCACCATCAGCGCTCCCTCGTCTCCACTGAAAGCCCGTTGCCCACCGCTGAGCTCACCTGCAGCGTCTGCTTCTTCCCCCTCAGCTTTGCTCAGAGCCCTGAACAAAGCCACCACAGCTGCCACATGACTCACCCACTGGGGCCCTAGATCGAGTAAGTACAATATCCTCTGCGTCTTCTCTGTGGATGTGGAAGCTACAGGTGAACAGTGTTTATCTATTTGGTTGCAGCTCAGAGCCTGTTGTGATTTTACCCCTGCAGAGTGCAGACACATTCGTAGCATTTTCCCTGTTTCTGCATCAACTTAATCGACCGAATCATGTTTAGCTTTTTTTTTACTTTATATTGTGCATATTGAGCTGCAAACTAAGGCCGTAGGCCATGTTTGTAGGGTGTAAGTGAGCCGAGGTCAGCATTTAATATTCAGAGAGAAGTTGAGAAAAACAGCAGCTTGTTTCTTGGTTGTATTAAGCAGAAATTGTGGGTTACATTTGCAGACAAGTACTTGGATTCATATCGTGCTTGTTGTGTGATTAGAAATGATTACAAATTGCTTAAACATTGTCAAATATCTTGTTTTATTGGATCACTTGTCTGCATCCAAGTTTCTGTGGATTAAACCAGCCTCCTCTGCAAGAATATGGAATCTTTTCTTTAATAAATTGCAGGATTATTTCTACTTGGTATATAAAAAAGATGATTTTCAGCTTTTAAACCATTCATATAATTAATCATATCGCCTTCTTTCAAGCAGGCTTCATGTGTTGTTTATTCAGTGCTTTACAGGCATACCCAGACCTTTTAAGTACGCGCATCTTTTGTTGTATCGAAACCTTGTTTTTTTCTTCTCTTCTGAGTCTATTCAGGACTAATCCAAAGTAAATTTCTAAAGCTACAAAGATAAATCAGAATGAATTAAAACGGGCTGAGGCAAGCACGCAAGTATGAGTTATGCAAACATACTTAAAATTTCAAAGCGAGAGGTGGGTGGTGGGTTGTATTTATTTTGAAAGGGCAGCTTTTTACATGAATTATCACTTTGTTTCTGTGTGTTTTGCAGAGTAAGTTAACGGTCCTGCTCGTATAGGCAGCCAATACAGCCATGAACCCTTTTTATTGTTGTTTATGACAGTATTAGAAATAATGCCAAAGGTGAGAAGTTGAAATGAAGTCTTACACATAATACTGAATATTTATGTGGTATTCTCTTACTGGCAGTGAGATTGTGTTGAAGATTAAAAGGAAAATAAGCAGCCCTACTGTCTACATGGATGCTGTTAGGATATCAATTTTTGGGAAACATTCCTCAGAGGTTTTGCTCCATATTGACATGATAGCATCACACAGTTGCTGCACATCCATGATGAGAATC
>JAOXYM010000024.1:21674511-21684578 GCA_028567055.1 Leptatherina wallacei
CCAGACAACTGTATGACAGATGCATTGCAATGCAAACGTGGACGATTCGGAAGCGGCTTTGTTTGCTTGGAAAGTCCGGTTTGTTTGGGGAAGGTGTGAATGAACAAACTATGATGTGGATCAAAGAATCAAACTCTGGTCCGCCAAATCAAAACATACGCACATGTTGACTGATAGGCGGCTCTGGCCTGAAGAAATGTCTCGATCAACCCAAGACCGCTAGGATTTGATGCAGCTGCATATTTTGCTCTTATGTGGTGGAAAAAGAAGTTGTCTTGCATTAACCAATAGATAAAGGAGTTTTCCTCTTTGATGTTTGTCATGACAAATATGAGAAAGCATGTTACACGTTTCCACTCGGGATGCAAAAAGATGCATCAATAATAGTTTTATAATCACATCGCGGGCATCTGAATTCTAATTTAATTGCAATTCGCACCCCTATATGGGGTCTCCTGCTGCTGTAGCCCATCTGCTTCAAGGTTGGATGTGTTGTGTGTTCAGAGATGCTATTCTGCATACTTTGGTTGGAACCAATGATTGATTTAGTTTTCATTGCCTTTCTATCATGCCCATTCTCCTCTAACCTCTGATATCAACAAGGCATTTTCATGCAGACAACTGCTGCTCTCTGGATATGTTCTCTTCATCAGACCATTCTCTGTAAACCCTGGAGATGATTGTGTGTGAAAATCCCAGGAAATACTCAGACCAACAACCTTGCCATGTTCAGTGCCACTTAAATCCCCTTTCTTCCTCATTCTGACGCTCAGTTTGAACTTCAGAAAGTGGTCTTCACCATGGCTACATGACTATTTGTATTGAGTGATTAACTATTTGTGTTAACAAGCAGTTAAACAGGGGGACCTGATAAAGTAGCTTGTGAGTGTGAGCTTGTATATTTGAACCATATATGTCGAATGTTCCATTTACCAAATAAAACCAGTGGCTGTGGGTTCCAGTCTGGCTTTCACCAACACTGCAGACTGCTGGCTTTTCTATATTCTAGGGACTAAGAGTTGTAGTGTCTGTGGAGCTGTGTGCAGTCCAAGGTTATGTCTTACTCTTGGTAAACATCCTGGATCTGGGTGTACACAGATGGTGGGAAACAATGGGCGGGAACTTAACAGGGTATTTAGTTGAGAAGCAGGGACTGTTAAAGGTTGTGTGTGTGTGTGTTTTAAATTAATGCTAAGGGCAAGATCTCAAACCATATTTAACAGCTTCTCATAATATTTCCTAACTTTTCCCTGGAGTTTTTGTTCGTTTTTATCTCGGTATCAAAAAACAACAACATATTTTACAGGCTTTAAACTTCCATTCAGGAGATGAATTGGGATTTTTTTTCTTGATAAGCTCCGTCATTCATCTTAATAACTGCATTAATGGACATCAGTAACAGAGATCATGAGGTGAGGCTGTATAACAAATGCTCCGATCAGCAGTGGTTAATTATTAACTTATAATATAACCGTCTTCAGATATGTGTCATTTAGATTTAACAAGGATGGTTAAAATTCCTCACATAGGAAGGATACAAGGAGGGAAATTGTCCTCGTGACTGCTGGAGGGGTTGAATCATTTAAACTGCATCTTACATTTTCACTCAAAGACTAAAACTCTATTATTGAGACAGGAGCTGAGACAGAGCAGGAGCCCTCTTTATGTGCCATGTGAGTCATTTAGCTCGGATAGATTATCCACACAGACGGGGTCATGTTTTGTTTTTTGGAAAGCAAGATTGCTGCACTCTGTAAAATTAAGCAAATTCATTTACTTACTGTGTTATGCATAAACCGAAGGTCGCCGCTTTTGTTTGAGGGTCATATTGACATGTCCTCGAAGTTAGACAAGAGCCTGCAGAGTCGATGGAAAACCGGATTGTTTTTATTTTAGAAATTGACTTTTAGAAACACTTGGGTTTAATAGCAGCAGGATGTTGGCAGTATAAAGGCAGAATCTGTTTGTATATTGATTGAATTATGAGTAAACTAACCCTACACCTGCCCTCACGTGGAAGTCACATGCAGACATCCTCCCATGTCACCGCTGCTCACTTAAAGCCACCAGTGAGGCGACGGTGGGGAAGAACCGAGATGACCTGCAGCTTGTTTTCACCTGTCCATGCGTTTATTTACCATCTGCACACAGAAGATGAATGAATGAGTCAGTTTCACTGTAGCTCTGCTTGACTACAGCTGTATACGCTCTCTGCTTATGTCCTATATTCTAGAGGGTGGGCCGTAGCAACAGTGACTGAGCAGCTTCTCATGGGCTGTACCACCTTGATCTAGCAAAGAGGGGTGGTCCTGCTGTGTGCATGAGCAGCGTGGTGGTCTCGTGTGGAAAATCATGGTTGTCTTTAGTTGTTAAAAAAAAAAAGGGCTCCTCATGTTAAGAGTTTAAATTACATTGAATTTATTTCCCCTTTGGCTCTATTCTTCATAGCTTGTTGAATGGTTCCATCTATCTTATATATGTCATATTTGAACACTAAAAGTCATGAAAGTGAATAAAATAGTAAGAGATTAAGATGGTTTGTTAGTTCTACATGAGGATGAAGATGATGAATGTCCTCATATCAAGCTTCAAGGAGTCACACCTCTCCTTGTGAACGGTTGGGTTAGGATAAGTATTATGAATAAGAAAAGACTGTCTCTTCCCTCTTTTATCTCCTGGCAACTCTCCATCCCTCACTACCCACTCTCTACCTGGTGGTCTCTTCCTCACTCCTCCCTGCATGCCATGCATCGCCACTTTTGAATGCATGAGTGCATACGCTTGTATGACCGAAGGAGGAGGAAGCTTCGAGGTAGAAAACCTGAAGAGACGGCCGCTGGTTGTAATGGGGAGCTCGTGGAGGCGGTGGACTGTGTTTCTCAGAGGGCTGGCTCTGTCGTGCTGTCGCTGCTGCTTTTTCTTTTTCCTCTTTGGCGGCTGAAAGCTCAATCCTTCCCCCATACGTCACACAGAGAGGGGGGAGCGGGAGAGGTCAGGAGGTGCAGGAGGCTGACCTGGTCTACAGGTGTGTGGGGCAGGATAGTGATTGTTTTGCTTGTATGCATTTTTTTTCTCTCCTTCCTTTCTGATGCGTGTGAAAGTGTGACTCAGGACTGAGGCTGCGAGCTCACTGCAGCTGTAACTAATTATGGGTGTTTCAGTCACACGTAACACAGCTTAGATAGAAGTGTGAAAGCTGTCATGTTTAGTACTGCGGGGAATTAAGTATGCACCTTTTCAGATGGATCAGAGACAGACAATAATGCAGCAGCAGAGATTATTTTCTTTAATAATCAGTTTTTTATTTTTTATAAATTGATACCTTTACATCATAGTTATGTCTATCTTGTCTATCTCTGCAAGTGGCGCTGTAACGCAGGCTGCAGAAACTTGTGTTGGTAAGGTTTAGGCATGCAGGTTAAGGGAAAGATGGAGCAGCTGGTTCAGGAAAGAAGCGTTTGGATTGTAAACACAGAAACAAAATGCCGGCGTTTTCAGATTTCGTTTTCAGAATGGGACCCTGTTAAATAAGAGAAACATCCAAACATTGAAAAAGTTTGGCGGACACACCTACATTGTCTCTGAGTGGACATGGCCTGGATCAGTGAGTGCCGGTATTGGACAAAATAACCCAGATAGTAAAAAATGTTTTGCCTTAACTTACAGCGTTGACTGAATATGAGTGTGGCTGCCAAAACAGGGAAACTGGCGTAAGGAAGGTTTCCTGTATCAGGACCACTTCTGTCCCATAAAATACTTGCCGTAATCCACGTCCAGGCCAATAACTTACATCTGGACCACTAGTCGGTGCCGCAACTGAGCCATCGGTGCCAAAAGTAGCCCAGATTCAACCCAACCACGTCTGTAATCTGGGAATGGAAATAATTGTAGATTTTTCAGATGTGTTGTGTAATCAATCATTAATTAGATGAAATAACACCCTCTCTTTCAGCTTGAATTAGTGCTCTTTTCTAGTTTTATTCATTCATTTGCATTAATTAATCTGTGTTCATTTTCCCAATTGATAGTGAAGAGAGGACAGGAGAGTGGGTGGGCCCCTGGCCTGGACTTGAACCCGAGCTCAGACAACATACTGCCGTCTTTTACCTGAAATAACATTTTAGTAATGTGAAGTGACATAAAAGTGAAATAAAATAAACAGTTTAAAGCAAAATAAACAAAAAATATGATAAATCAAGAATGTTAAAAGTAACAAGAATAAGAAGAAACACAAAATGCTAAATGTTTATTTTATTGCTTTGTGATTAATTATCTGCATGGCCCAACAGAGGCTGCTCTTTGTTTAGTTCTGGCCATGATGGCTCAGAAGCATTCACCATTTTATTATCTGATATTGAGTCTGTTCTTCTTTCACATCAGCGACTGCTTCAATACCAGCAGGAATAAAGTCTTATTAGAGTGGCTACGGGGATTTTAACCCATCCCGCAACCAGAACCAGTTCCAGTTCTCTCAGGCGGGTTTTACACCAAATTGGTCCCAGAGCCAGAGCCTAACTTTTAACCAGTTCTCTCTGGTTCAACTGCCAAAGCACCTTCCCCCAGCCCCCCCAAAATCTACAGAAACGGCAGCTCTTTACCCACAGTTAAGACCAGCTTACACTGGGGGGAATGGTGGTGGTGGTGGTGGTGGTGAGGTTCTGGAGACCCAACTATAACATGTTGACCGCCTTATTATAAAAAACCCAGAGCCACTGAAGTTTGTGGAAAATGTCAAACGTTACAATCTGATGTTTTTACAGATAAACTGTCTCCATGATTTGTGATCATCTAATGATACGCCATCAAAGAAGTCCAGTTTTTTTGGTCTTTGACCCATAATTTATGCTGTTTAATGCGTCCATCCATCCGTCTGTCCATCCATCCGTCTGTCCATCCATCCGTCTGTCCATCCGTCCGTCTATCCATCTATCCATCCATCCGTCTGTCCATCCATCCGTCTGTCCATCCGTCCGTCTGTCCATCCATCCGTCTGTCCATCCGTCCGTCTGTCCATCCATCCGTCTGTCCATCCATCCGTCTGTCCATCCATCCGTCTGTCCATCCATCCGTCTGTCCATCCATCCGCTTTGAAGAGGGAAGAAACATATTCGGCTGCATTGAGCTCTCAAACTGTTTTGGTTGATCCTGGTTGACAAGATGTTTAATTCCAACTATTTTCTCTCTTTTCAAGTCAAACGTGTCACATGTTTAGGCATTTAGAAAGGCACATATTCGTAGGAAAAAGACTGTGTTAGTATTTACATCAGTCGAAGGGTTTTTGTAGAGAATATATAAGATGAATGTACCATTTAGGCTCTTGGTTACGTCCAAACATTGGTGCTGGAAATATAGAGTTCAATATATCACCTGGTCCATCATTTACATTTTAATTAATATAAACATTGACTTTAGTTTACTTTTAGTATTAGGCCTCTTATGTGTGCATGTTGAGTTAAAACGTATATTTGTACTCGTTTTATTCATCTTTTCTCAGTGAGTGTGATGAAGTTCATTACATGAGGACTTTAGTTTGCAGGATTGGACCATGGCAGAAAGTACAGAAGCATTTCAGACTTTATTTCATAGTTAGCTTGTTTCTTTGATCAGTATTGCGTGTTTTGCATGTGTGCACATGTGTGTGTGTGTGTTACTAATTAGAGAAAGATTTATTTGAACTGCGAGCTCGATGCTGGTGAATGTCGGCCTGCTGTTTGGGGCTCACCCAGCAGGATATTACAGGAGCACTTTAGGTTGGTCCATTCTGGTTACTTCAAGTTAAGAACAGAGTTTTTACATTCCTAACCAGCTTGAAAGTCAACATTTGCTTGATTCTTCATCACATCCTGAACCTTCTCAGACAAGCTTCTTGTCATTACTTTAAGTATTCTTCAGGAATGGGTCTAAAGGCTTCTTTAAGGACTTTTTAACTCTTCTTTGGATGTTTCTGCCTTTTTATTCTGTTCTCTGTCCAGATGATCCCACACTGCCTCAATAATGTCGAGGTCCGGGGTCTGGGGAAGATTCATCCCTCCATCAGACCGGTTTCCACTGATTTTCAGTCCAGTTCTTGGGTAATGTGGCGTACCTCATCCTTTTCTCCCTGTTTCCCTTCCTTAAGAATGGCTTCTTGACAGCCATCGTTCCATGGAGACCATGCGGCTTCGGCCAACAGTAGATGAATCAGCGGATGGTTCAGATGCATCTCTCAAGTCTTTAATGGATTTGTTCCCATTTCCTCAGGATATCACTTTCAGATCCTGTTCATCTGCTGTAGTTTTTTTGTCCTGGCCCCTCTTTTGTCCTGTTTCATCGAGTATCGCACACCATGCCAAGATATAAGCCAAGTTTTCAGCTAAAAGGAAGAAAATACTATTTTCTGTCTGTCAAAATGTGTCATCTTCGGTTTATATTCTGCATATATTTAGATGTCACAAAGAAAAGTGAAGAAATGATGTTGTGACAGGCTTCTGAAGATACAGTTGAAGATATCAAAATTTGCTTCATTTCTTGATTTAAGTGCCTGATTTTATGCTTGAATTATTCACTGGTCAGTGTTGAAATGAAAATGTTCTGGTCCAAGTAGTGGACTGAAAATAAGCGAAGCAGCAGCCAAAGTTGAAGGGAAAAGTTTGAAAGACCTTCAGAAAGTTTGGAAAACTGTTGCTCAAGACCCCTTAAACAGATAGAAAGAAAGTCTGACTGCTTGGAAGCAAAATGTAGAGACTTTACAGATCCAGGTGGGGTTCAGATTTACTTTAGTTAAAATGACAAAACACCGCATCTTTCTCAGTGGAGGATGGAGGATGTCCTCTCTGAGGGCTGATTCTGTCAGCTTTCTTCATGTTTATCGGCTCAGATTAGGCAAGGCAAGTTTTATTTGTACAGCACATTTTCTAGGAATTTCAAAGTGCTTTACATAAAACATTGAAAGCATTACAGATGGTGCAAAGAAAGCATTAAAAAGTATCTAGAGACATCAACAAAAAGCAAAAATCACAATAAAATCATTAAACATGAATAAATAAATCGATTAAAAGCAAGAGAAGTTAAAAGATACTGTGCAGATTCTATGCATAGATGCATGACAACAGAAATGTTTTTAACCTGGATTTAAAAGTTTTATACATTTGGTGAAAGTTTAATCTCTACTGGCAGTTTGTTCCACTTGTTTGCAGCATAACAGCTAAAAGCTGCTCCTCCTGCTCATTTTAGGAAGTCCTGTTAGAAGACCAGTACAGTAATCCAGTCTACTGGAGATAAATGCATAGATGAGTTTCTCCTGCTCTTTTTGGGAAACAAAACTTTTTATTCTGCTGATTCGTCTAATCTCTATTGATGACATTTGGCTGTTTTAATTAGATTGAATTAATAAAGCTCTGACTTACAGTTGGTTTATTGGTGCTTTAATGTATTGAGTAGGGTTGCAGACTTTGTATCTCCACACTGTAGTAATGATATTTTGGGATGTTTGTGGTGATTTTACTCCAAATTTATGACGTTATCAGTCTTGATTTATGTTTCTGTATATATTGGGCAAAGAACAAAGGTCCATCCTTTTATTTCTTGCATCTTATTTATGTAATATGATATATTCAGATCATGGAAATTGTAGAAAAGGCAGCTGAAGAAGAAAAAGTTAAAGGTCTAGCCGTGTTTTAGAGGATACTGCAGTCGAGTGCATTGATCAAAGCAGCTCACACCGAGCACTTTAATCTAAGTCGCTATTCGCTACGAGTGTGAGAATTGCAGGATTATTTGTCTGCGTTATTTGACTGAGACTGCAGTTCATCAAGTTCACCCAATTACACGTGTTCCTGATATTACCATTTAAAGTTTTGACATGGTTGGGATGTGGAAACAAAGCTCGCTAGCGGCATTAATGATGCCAAGTTGCTCATAAACACTCGCCAGATGGGAGAAGCCGTTGTTCCAAGATCACAGGTGCAGAGAAACAGGAAAGCCCGTAAATATGATGACGGCTTGTTGTTCACAGCTGATGGACTGATCAGCCAAACGCACGTAGGCTTCACTCTATAGAAACATGGATTGTTAGATGTGTTTTCATAGAATAAACATGCAGCTGTGACATGTTCACACAGCAAAATGAATATATGAAGTCATCTATACGGGATGAAGGGGCGCAGAGCGCTCAGCGGATGTATTTGGTGTTGCTCGGTACATCATTAGATGTAATTATCGCAACTTGTGTTCTCTACTGTCAACAAATTGTTAATGTGCCGATTCCCAGAAATACACTGGCTTTCTTTGGGCTTGTCAGCAATGATAAATGGAAACATATCAAGGACATTGAGAAAGGAGGGAGCTTCTCTTCTTTTTACCTTACAGCAGAAACAATGACTCAGCACAAAAGTAAGTTTGTCAAGTAATTAAAGTTAATATTTACTGGCTTTGTGTTTTGTTTTTTTACTACTGAATATGTTTGCATAAAAAAAATTCCTTTCAGACTTTAAGATATTTCCTTTTTGTGTAGCTGTAGTTAAGGGTTGATGGAAATATTTCTACCTTCTGCAGCCGTCATTGCCATCATATGCACAAGCAAAACACTGCCTTAGCAAAACTCTTGATTTATTTATTTAACCTCTTCCACACTGATGTTTTTGTAGCAGTGAAACTGTAAATGGTGCTGAGTGAGATCTGTGCAGCACACGCTAAGAATCCTCCATCTTAACATGCAGCTTACCAGAAATCACGGGGAGAAACTCGGCTAAAAGACTCTTCCCAGCATCAGCTTCCAAACAAAACACAGTTCAAACCTCAAGTAATTATTTGCATGTAACAAAAACATGAGAACAGCCCACGTTCACTGTAGTTTCTCCACACAAACAAGGCGTCATGTGAAAGCAGATTTCTGATTAGAAGGATGTCTGTCTCGTCCGTCTGCAACGAAAACTGTGAGCTAGCGTCTGCAGAGTAGCAAAAAACCACTTCAATTTAGCTGTTTACTGGTTAAAAGCTTTTTTCCAGTAAAATAAATGCTGCAAATGTGTTCTGCTATGACTCTGTTTGAAACCCATCACAAAGGTGCAGGTTGTTTAGAAAAAGAAGGGGAATTTTATAGTGAAGTGTGCGCTCTTCATACAATATACAAGCTTTGTTTTTACGTCTTTCTGGAACAAATTGGCGTTTTCATCATAAATATGGGCAGTGCCTTATCCCTTTATTCTCTGGACTGTGATTGGTTGACAGAGGTGTCAATCAGGAAAATCAACCAATGAAATAATAGATAAAGTAAAACCTTCACACACCTCATTATAGTCTCTTTAACACACAATGCATATACATGCACACTCACACTCTCAAACACACAAAGCATGTGTACACTCTCCCCACCCCTCCACTCCCACCTCAGTCTCCTTTCCCTAGTTACTGTCTCTTAACTGAATGTATAAAAAATAATAAAAGAAAAATCTGGCTTGACACAGCAATGAGGAAAGGATATCTGGGGGACCCATCCACACCAGAAGCCAGCCCACCCAGGACCCCAGAGGGCACCACCACCAGATCAAGGCAGGCTGGCGTCCGTACCACAGCTGCAGTGGACCTCCAGCCACCCAGGCAGGGGCGATCACCGTTATCAGTGAAATATAACTAGCTCCCATTCTAGTATCTGAAAAGGTCAAATGGCACATTTGGGAATATTCAGGTGGTTCCACTTGGACACACGTGTTAAAACGTCTGTAAAACTGCTCAGGTCCACTTTTTTAATTTCTCCTTTTGCACATTTACTCATCAGATACGACCTAACACATTCATCTAGGAATTAGTTGGTTTTTTTTTACTCTAAATATAGTGTTGGTATTCTGGGCGGAGATGAAAGTTTCAATGTTCTACTCTATTCCAAGTGAATTTACTCTAACACCGTAACACATGTTGTGATTCTAATACTTTAGTAGTTATCTCACATATTTTTACTTTATTTTGAGACAAAGATTATACATACAGCCCTTGTAGTTGTTCATATACAAGTCATTTAAGGCCCGGTCACACTGCCTTTCACGGGCGTATCGCGGCTGAATCACGGGTAAAATTTTGCGATTTTTTTTTTG
>JAOXYM010000024.1:21684678-21700063 GCA_028567055.1 Leptatherina wallacei
CAGCGTCTGCTTCACGGGCAGACATTTCTGGCCGTGATTCAGCCGCGATACGCCCGCGAAAGGCAGTGTGACCGGGCGTTTATTTTGAGTGTCATTTCAGACAAAATGCTGAAAAAATAGGCCTAGTGAGTAAAGACACACGTTTGAAGCCTCACAGAGAAATGGATAATAGTATTCTCTGCAGTGCCTATAAACCTAATTTGTCCTGTTTTAAATGGGGAAAAACTTCATGCTGAAGTCAGCCTCTCCCGAAACGACTAGTATTTTGTGCTGATTTGCAGAGGCGGTCTCATTTCTCTTATTTAAATGCTGCGTGTTACACGAGGAGGGCCGAGAAGGACGAGAGGGGATTTAAGGTGAAATGTGAACAATCTTCATCAGAAAGGATGATCTTTCTGCGAGCAGCGTGGCCCTGCAGCCGAGCCCACAACACTTGTCTGACAATGCCGTTTATTATTCTTTAGCCTACGTGTTTAAGACGTTTTGTTGGCGCCTGTTCGCGCTGCAGAAGCATCTTTTGTTGGGGGGGGGGCTTCTTGCTTCATTGTCTGTAACTTCCCAGCTCTCACAGGAGTAGACCCAAGTTCCATGTGCATTAACCCTTCTCAGTTCCTGTCATTGTACAAATGGATAATACAAATGCCCCTACAGCTTGCTAAGTGGGGTGCATTCATGCTTTTTCTTTAATGCTGCTGTGCTTTATCGATATACATTTTTCATTTAGATTATTAAAGTAATACTAAATCCACTTTCTGATGGCAATAAAAAAGGTTTTCACTTTAATATTTGCCTTAATGGATCCTGCAGAAACCTTGTTAACTGCTGCGCTTCAGCAAATGTTCCAGCTGCATTATCTGTTGCCATGCCAACCACCCTGATGAAGACCGAGACGTGGTGTGTAGACATAGCTTCTAAAGAAATCGTCTGCCAGGGCACACAGGAGAGGAATGCAAGAATCATAAAAGACAACCTGTCAGGGAGTCGAGTCATCTCTGGATCCAGGAGTTATTTGGGATCTACTACCCAGACAGCAATGTGCATCTCTTGTATCGGGTTTTATTTGTTTTCACTATGAAAAATCAGCTCAGTGCAGTCTGATAGTCTGTGAGCAAACTGTACGGGAGACCCCAGGATTCAGGTGTCTTCCACCTATAGGTTCAGCTGGTTTGAAGATAGAAATGCAAACGTCTGGTGACTTTTCTGTATCATTCAGTAGGTCGCATGGCCTCGGCCTGCCTGCAACTGGCTGGGGGTTGCTGTAGCGGGTCCAGGGGTCGCGTTAACTCAGGGTTCGAATTACAGGGTATCTAAGGGGAACTCGGCTCCCCTGAAAAGCAGAGCAGCTCCCCTAAACACATTCAGCTGATGCTCTAAGGGGGGAGCCCTAAAAATTGTCCACTTTCAGGTTACATTTGATTTTTCCATACGATTGGAGATGGGTTTCTTCTAAGGATTGCATTTATTTGTTTGATCATTTATTTAATTTGATTAATTAGATTATGGCAATTGTAACTGGATATTTCTCCCTTCTTGTAATTGCCCTCCTGTGTTAATATTTTTGCTGTCTCTTTGATAGGTCCTCAGAAATTTAAAGCTATAGGCTATGAATGTATGTAACATATATGCTGTTTGTTTCAAGTATGCTGTTTAATTCATTGTGTGGTAAAGAAGTCCCTTTAGAAAAGCTGTTTTTAACTCTGTTTCTGTGTCATTGGCTGGTCATGGTGATCATGTGACCACCTACCCGCTCACACTGAGCAGCTTGCCCTTATTGCCTATTTAACAATGAACTGCACTAACTGACAAACATTTTGCCCTTTACCCTGACGAAGGCCTTTTGGCTGAAACACGTTGGCGAACTTTTAATAGACTAGCCATGTATCATTAAAGGCTTTTTAATCGAAACCCTCTTGAGTGCTTCAGATCTTTTTCCCCTCTTCACATGGATCCCTATACTGATGAGCACCAGAGGAACACTTCTATAACACCCGAGCAGCACTCCATGCTTCCTGTTTTTTTTTTTTTAACACCTGTTAACTTCTGGCTTTTGAGTGCAGAGAGAAGTTGTGATCACTTCCCAGCTGACTGCCAGACTGGTGTCCATAATACAGTCAAACACAGTCCAATATTCTCTAATACTCTTCACCAAGTTGTCCAGCACACCCTGCAGGATACAGTGTAATGCCATCTCCTTCATGTTGCCATAGTTACTGGCTCATACACTGGAAGGTTGTAGTTTCTGGACCAGTTCTGTTCTCTGCAGTCCTCAAAGCACTGGTGGTAAACACTGCTACTGGTGATGGGATGGGATTGAAAAATGCTGCTTTTGGTGCAGAAATGAAAACAATTTGTTTTAAAAGACTAAATCTTGACAGTTGTCCTCTGTAAACCTAAACCCTGTTGGCCGTTACTCCACTGTTTCATGATTATTTTGTGTCTGACATTTCTCTTCATTGTCTTCTTCTCTGTAGGTCAGTTTAAAAATGAGTGCAGTAGGGGAGAGCCCCCTGGACCCTGCCACGCCAGAGTCACGCAAGAGGAAGGGCTCACCATGCGACACATCGGGGCAAAGGTAAACACCCGCATTGCATTAGCAAAGCAAGAGATCCTGCAGAATAAAAACTCTCCACCTCATCCGTTCACATTTTTTCCATTTACAAGCCACTCGACAAAGAAATCTTGTTTTACAACATAAAGCAATCATGAAATACAAGCCATTAAATACTGTGCATGGATGTATACAGTGTTATATTCGTGGTAGTCAGAGGATCATCCCACTGGGGAAGACCAGCTGGTAGTTTTTTTTTTAACGCGCGATTAACGCACACACACCGTTGCCATAATTTCAGGAAGGGATGAAAAAGCCAATTGTGTCTCTGAAGCAGAGACGGACACAGAATGGATCTTTTAGACGGACAGTTTAGCTGTAATGTTCTGCAAGATGGTTTTCTGGACAGGACTGAAGTATTTAATTATCAACCAAGTTCTCCAAATATTGGACATAGGTTGAGGAATAGAAAATGAAACAAGGAAAACTATTAAATGAAACTTAACTTTTTGTTAAATTCTTTTATTTTATATATTTTTATTTGTTTATATATTTAATTCTTATTTATTTATCCATTTATATTATTTTTTTTGCTTATTTACACACATGCATTGTATATTTATTGTATTTTGCAGACATACCAGGTTATGGCCCTGGAACCTGCGGCAGCTTTAGGGTTATATAGAGTAAAGGTGACTGAATTTTCAATCTAAACTAAAATGGCAAAAATCATTTTGTATCATGTGAAATGTTACAGAGAGAAAACGGTATGGTCAGACCTTTTTGTTTTTCTTTTTAAAAAAAAGGGAAAACAGGGAGGAAGACTCCAGGCGGCGCATCTTTAATTTAGACCATTATTTAGCTTATTTTTAGCTGCAGCTGGGGGTCAGTGTGAGGTGAAGTCGCTGCATTTCAAATGAATGTTTTTAGTTTAGTGTGTGAGTATGTGAGGCCCAGCAGATGATGTAAGCTGATGTAAGAGCCCAGCTAGCATTTCTACAGCAACAACACACAACCCCCCCCTCCCTCCCCTCCCCTCAGCCGCCATGCCTGTGTTCAGGCCGGCCAATGCTCTGACCTACTTTTACTGTTGTCATTTCACATCCACACATTTCTCCTCATGATGGCCACATACCTTACTGTTGCTCCCCAGTTTGGATGGAAATAGTTGGAACTGGAGACGGAGGCTGTGCAGAGTCCGCAGAGATGCGAGTTAGAAGTTGTTTTCTTTCAGTGTGGAAAATGTTGTGTTTTTATATTGTAGAAACAAAGAAAAATTTACCCCGCTAGCTTGAAAACAGCTGCAGTGATAACTGGTTTATCCTGAAACACCCGTCATTTAACCACCTGTTTATGCAGCTTTATGAAGCACTAAGAAGAAATGTAGATAATGACAGAAACATAATTTTTCATTTGAATTGACACCAATTTGTTGACATTAATTAAAAATGTAATAACTGGACTGAAACTAATTATTAAAATCATTATAATGAATACAATAAAAGATCATCTATTGAGAAAGAAAGGCATAAGTTGTAGCCTCACATCATGATAAACAAGAGACAACAACCTGAATTATATATTATTATATAATTCAGTGCATATGTTAGTTTAATTTATTTCATTCCTTCTTGAGACAAATCAACAAAAACAAATAAAAAAAGCCAACATACAAGATAAAAAGGAGCAGAATTAAAACAAATCTTATATAAAGAGCCCATTTTATACAGAAGAGTTCATCCAAAATGCATATACAGAAATAAATTGGAAAAACAAGCAATATAAACAAACAAACGTGAAAAAAAATAAAGCTAATAAAGCCTCTGAAGTCTACCTGACGAGGCTTTCTTCATTTAATCCAACACAACAAAACAAAAAACCCATAGAATAAATAATAACATTTTTATTCTAATTAACTTTAAATTAACTTTAACCAGCTTTTTGAAAATATTATTTAATTCAGTCCTTGTTGAACGTTTGTCTTTAACTTTTCCGTCAGTCAGATAATCATTGACTGATCATGTCGGATCTGTTTATCTTCTTCCATCTGACATCCCTCTGTGTTTCCCTCTGCAAGATTCTCCTGCACAACTTGAATTATTTAGGTTATTCATGTCCGAACACATCCCCCTGGTCTCTCACCAAGTTATTTATTTTTCACTCTTTCTTCCTCTCTGTTTTCTCCATTCACAGTCAACTGCTTGAAAGTTTCATTTTTGTGTAATTGGGTATATTTTGCCTAAAGGGACAGTTCATGTTTGCAGTGCTGGCTAATTCCAACCTCTCCTGTCTGACCCAAATATTTCCAGAGAATATCACACATGTAAATTTTATTTTATTTTATTTTTTATCTAATTTAACTAAAGAAATGTTGTTTAATTTTTATTTGTCATTTTAATTTATTTTCTATATAATTTAATTATGTTTGATTTGATTTAATATATTTTCTTATTTTTTTATTTTTTTATTATGTTTTATTTTAGTCCAGTTTTTATTTAATGTTATATCCTTTCATTTTATTCTTTTATTTTTTATTTCATATAATTTCATCTTATTTTATTTTATTATTTTTGATTAAACAAAAATAATAAAAAAATATTGATTTGATTTTTTTGTATAATTTTGATTGATTTTTCTATTTGGTTTAACTTGATTTTATTTCATTTTTAAATTCAATTTAATTTTATAATTTATATTTAATAATTTTTTTTCGTATATATTTTCATATACATTCATATTAACTTTCATAATCTATACGCAAAATTTTATTTTATTTTTGTTTGTTTTAAATCATTGTAACGGAGTTTTTGTCCCAGTAGTGTGAGACCTGTTGTAATTTCATTATCTCAGGTCATTTTATTTATATCGGGTGTTAGCAGTTATATCTCTGGAAGCCTTAAAGTCACCTTTATGATATACCAGATAGTAATTATAACCCTGTATATTTTCAGCTTCTCTGTGCTGAAATGCAGCTACTTTTTATAATTGATTAATTGTTGATTGAGGCTTGAAACATAAATAACCAACATTTGATTGCTGTATCTTTTGCCACATTTCTTCACCTGAAGCTAAATGAAAACACAGCCTTCTGTTCAGGGTTTTCTCTGATACTTCATATACCAGATGATTCTTTGCATCCATTTGACTTTTATGGTCATTTTCCAAAAGCACAGCATGAATATTGACCTTGTCTTGGGTGGTCGTGTGTCGCTTTAAGCAGTCTGGAGAAGCGGAGACGGGAGCTGGAGTGCCGCTACATCGAGGAGCTAGCCGAGCTGCTGTCCTCCAACATGGGTGACATTGCCAGCCTCAGCGTCAAACCCGACAAGTGCCACATCCTAAAGAGCACCGTGGACCAAATCCAGCAGATCAAACGGCGCGAGCAGGGTGAGGAAGTTCACACACACACACACACACACTAAATTCATGTCAACACGTAGACGATGTTAAAGATAATCATGTTAAGCTACAGGACGTTTTTTTACTGATTTCTGATTATTTCCTTTTGACAGAAAAAGCTGCTCTTCTTTCTCCAGATGATGATGTGCAGAAGAGCGACATCTCCTCCAGTAGTCAGGGGCTGGTGGAGAAAGAGGCACTGGGGCCCATGCTGCTGGAGGTAAACCATCCACACAACACCTTTGCTGTGCTGTTGTCATTAACAACCACTCATTCTGGTTGTCTTCTGCTTCTTACTCCCTCTCATGCGAACTCAGGCTCTTGATGGGTTTTTCTTTGTGGTCAACCGTGAGGGCCGCATCGTCTTTGTTTCGGAGAACGTGACGAGTTACCTTGGATACACCCAGGAGGAGCTGATGTCATCAAGCGTCTACAGCATCCTTCACGTGGGAGACCACAATGAATTTGTTCGTAATCTTCTGCCTAAAAGCCTCGGTGAGTGAGCTCTGCTGAAATAGTCTGACATCAGAGGTCCTTATGTTAAAGCCACAATGTTCATAACGTACAGAGTTATTATATAGCTGAAGCTTCAGTGAATATGACAGTCTGGTTAATAAACATTTTAACAGCAAGACATATATCTTGAGATCATTTACTTGGTTTGCAAATGGAAAATTGTGAAGCTGAGGTCGATCTAAAGAGTCATGGAGGAAATTAAGCGTGCACATTTTGCATTAGGAGCATTTTCATGCTCCAGACAAAGCTGCAAATTATAATGGGAGCAAAAAGTATGCAGAGGCAGCACATGCGTGGGCGAGAGTGACGAGAATCAAGGCTTTGTTCACACTGATAAAGTTGTTTCACTATTTAGTTTGCTTCTAACCTTGAAAAGAGGCAATAATGAAAATAATTGGTCGGCCTCTCAGGGGCCGAACAAAGCAGAGTGCAAACGTCAAGGAGGAGCTGTTTTGTTTTTTCTCCTGATCATTTCAAGATTTCTTTAGCCGCTGCAGCTTTTTCCTGTTCCTTAGAAATGTGTTTGAAAATGTATTTGCACAGTAGATGACAAACCGTAATGTCAGTTTTCGTTTAAGTGGTTTTAGTTGCTCAAGTGTTTCTTGTCATTTTGAGTTTTAGTAAAGACTTGGAACCCTAAAAGTGCACGTTATTTTATTTTATTTTATTTTGTTTTATTTGTTTTTTATTTCATCTTATTTATTCATTTATTTGTTTTATTTCTATTCCATTTAATTTTTCTATTAATTTAATTTATATATTTTTTTTATTCTATTTAATCATATTCTATTCTATTTAATTTCATTTTTAATTTTATTTCATTATGTTTTATTTCACAAAACATATTTTTTCTATAATTGTAATTTATTTTTTCTATTTAATTTAATTCGATTTTATTTGATTTAATTTTTTGTTTTATTTTTATACAATTATATTTATTTTATTTTATTTCATTTAATTTTTTATTTTATTTTATTTACATTTTATATAATAAAATTTTTCTTCTGTAGTTATACTTTATTTTATAGCTGAACGGCCACATTGGAACAGAAATCAAAACAGTCGAAAATTGACTGCTTGTCCTAATAACATGCGTTTATTGCTGCAGATTGAACACGACAGCAGAGGAAATTGGACCTCTGAGAAAAAATTAAAAAAAACTGGTGGACAGCCATTAGCTGTAGATTCAGTTCAGAGTCTGAGGCCAGGTTAAAAGATGGAGAGAAATTAAAAAAAAGAAAAGAAAGTGTGATACAAATATTTCTGAGTGTTGTTACAGATCCGATGAGCAGATTGAGGCACTTAAAGACTGAAATCAAATAAGACTTCCTGGTTTTCCTTTTCTGCTCCGCAAAGCACTTCTGTGCATTTTCCCTTTTTGAAAATTCACAGCTCATTAATTGATATGTAATATTTTCCTTTTTATATTGGCTTCTATTTAATTCATTTTCAGTCCAGTCCTGTGTCCCGTGACGGTTCCACAGTACTCTGTGCTCCTCAAACAAGTAAAATTGGCCGCGTACCTGTGCTTTTTCAAATGTATTTAATAAATTTAAATTTCTGGAAACTTTGACAGTAGTTTATGGTTTGCTTTTAAAAAGTGTCTCTGCAGTGAAACAACATAAATAAAGACTCTGATTCCAGTTGATGTGTCTGTTTGTGTAGTAAACGGCAGCCCGTGGCCACAGGAACCTAGTCGCACGAACAGCCACACCTTTAACTGTCGCATGCTGAAGAGGCCGCCGGACGAGGCGGACTCGGAGAACCAGGAGGCCCGGCAGCAGTATGAGATCATGCAGTGTTTCACCGTGTCTCAGCCGCGGGCCGTGCAGGAGGAGGGAGATGGTAGGCGTGGACACACACTTACTACACACAGTTACTACACACAGCCTGCAGCCGTTTCCTACACTGAGTCAATACATTGTAGACTTCATAAAGCCGGGGTAAATACTGAGAAGAGCCACAGGGGCTGATCTGAATGCTCATGCTTTACTTTATTAACAGCTAAACATGAATTTATCTACATGTGTATTTTGTCTACACTGATGCTGTTCAGTTTTTTATGTGTATAGATCAAAATCTAAAAAATCTACCAAATTTATGATGATGCTATATATATATATATATATATATATATATATATAGGGAATTATTTCAAGCTTCAACTGGCTCCAAGTTAAAGTGGCTGGAGCTGATTTCCATGTTTAGATTTAACAAGATTCTCCAACCAGTACATGATCTGTCTCATCATATTTCAGGCAGGAAGAAAAACAAAGTGGATCAGGTCGATTTTAAAAATAAAACACTGTTTCGATCGTGTTTTACTCTGAAACATCATCATTACGTCATAACCGGCGGCACCAAGCCATCAGGTGAGAGAGGGTCTCTCCTCATACCTGACACCATGGATGACAAGGCGTTTATCTTGGAGGGGAAAAGTCGAACCCTTTTGTACGACACCACACATCCCTACTGTAAATAGATAAAAGAAAATAAAGGGCAAGCATGTGAGACCCGGTCAGACTGGCCAGATGACCTTTTCCTGGTTAAAAGTTCTCTTTAACTGCACCAACTATCGCGTGATGTCGTAATCCTCGCGTGATCACGTGAGCTGGAGAGTCCAGAGATGCTCTGCTCAGAAATGCTCCTGGTGCGACTGGTTACCCGGCGAAAAGCTCGGCACAGCCGCTCCGCTTCACTTCCACGATCGGTGGAACCGAGGGGTGAGAGCTTTTCACCGTGCCTCAGCCAAATGAATGAGAAAATAAAGATTTCGACACTGCAACTCTCTCTAAAAAAAAAATAAAAAAAAGAATGACCTGGTTTTGATTCTGCTGAAGCATCAGGCTGAGAAAATACTGAGTGACAAACAAGGAGGAGAAAACGAAAGCACCCTCCATCAAATGTTTGAGGCCAGCCTGAAGAAGATCCGACGGGGAAAATGAAAGTGCTGATAGGAGAAGCTGCCGTGTATTTAGGACAGAAATGTTGAGCAGCCATACATATGGCACATGATGGAGCCAAAGAAGAGTCCAAGCAGATATTTCTCATGAGGAAGAATGGATAAAAAGTAAATCTGGGGGAAGGAAATTATCTATAACAGAAAATGTGGGTGCATCCAAATAAAAATTTTGGGTGCACCAATGCAAAAACTTTGTCTAGAGCTCTGATCAGGCTTTTTTAAGCTTTCATTCTTCATTCAAGCGTGTCCGTGTGGTCGGTGAAAACCCAATTATTGGAGCTTTTTAAGATTTTTTTTCTCAATTTTGCTTTAAATCTGTGGTTTATTTAAAAAACAAAACAAGTTTTCTAGTCTTACTTTTTCACCTGTTTGTTGTAAAATGAGGCAAAGTCAGTATGAAATCATTGGTTTGAAACAGACAAAAAGGATAATTGATGGATAAATACTCAGTTTTTTCATATCTTTTCTTCAAAGTCATGATATAAAGCTTTGAATGTAAGTAAAGGGAGTCATTAATTATTATACTTTCCCAGCTGAACTGTGAGCAGCTCTTTGGAAGATATATCACATATTTTGCACTTTTTGGTGCAGTGGCAGTGGCCTTGGTAGATTTTGTTACGTAGTTTCTGCATTGCAGATTTTTGGCTGTTGAGCTTTTTGTGCTTTCACTCATTTTGATAAGAGTTGGCCTTGTAGGTTGTATTATTCTCTTTTATCCTTGGTTTCTTTTAAAAAGTTTAAAGATTCAGATTAAAGATTTCCATTGTTTGGGCTTGCAGAACATATCTAAAAGCTTTGGTTCAGTTTTATTAACGTGAGTTTCAGCCGCTTGTTGCAGCATTTCTTTCATTTTACAACCTGATTTTGCTGTAAACCGTCTGAACTGTTGCAAGTTTTTGTGCCAAATATTTTTTACGTGTGCCTTTACTTGTAGTTTTTTCCCCCTCTGATCGGCAGCTTCAAACACTGTTTTGTTTCTTTAGACCTGCAGAGCTGCCTGATCTGCATCGCCTGTCGGATCCCCCGCCCTCAGCCCGTCAGCACAGAGTCCTTTATTACGAAGCAAGACCCCACAGGTAAAAAGCACACACACAAGTCTGATATCAGCATCAGGAATCCAAGATTGTATTGGTTTGATGGCATTCTGTGAAGTTTACACAATTTTTTTACATAAAAATGAAGGAAATGAGGGAAATTTCTGATTCAGATTCTGGCCCTGAAGATCGGCATCTGATCCGTCAGCTCAGTTAACCTCAACCAGAAACTTTTTCCATCAACCTCAGGGACTTTTTTTTTTGTTTTTTAACCCATTTAGTTGTTTTTCTTCCTTATCACCATAGTAACGCATCCCTCTGCTGTGTATGCAGTGAATGGTTGAGAGTGTGAGCACCTGTGATTGATGCGTTTGCACATTTGTATTGCAGTTGTCATGGTAACTCAGTTACAGGCTGTGAAGCTTGTGAGAAAAAAAATTAGTTATTTTTCTTCAACTAAATTCTATCAAAATAATGTTTTAGTTACAAACCGCCAATCTGAGAAGAAGCATTGAATTATGCCTCATTTCCACACGTTTGGCTCACAAATCCGATTTCTACTCGGACTGTGCCCCCTAGTGTTCTACTAAATCAAATGCAGGGTTTTACAAATTAATTAAAATTTCATTTCAACAATGAGAAGTTTAGTTTTAGTTGATCTTTGTTTGTTTTTAATTTCTCTCTGAAATTCATTGCAAAATTTAATTTTTTAAAATACTCGGGGTGAAAAAAAAAAGGAAAAGAAAGGTTCACACACCTGAACAGTTTGTCTCGCATACAAAAGCACACAATGTGTTACTTTTGTAACGCTTTATTTGACACAGTCCTGATTGCCATGATGCATTTACATCCAAGTGAACTAAAGAGCATTTTCCTGGAAGTTTTTAACCTTTCGAGAAGGTCTTAGTGTGAACTCTGCAAACTGCGGAAAACTGTTCAGGCTGATCTTTTGTGTTTTTTTGTGCATTGTGCTCTCATCCAGGGAAGATCATCTCCATAGAAACCAGTGCTTTGCGAGCAACAGGGCGGCCTGGCTGGGAGGACCTGGTCAGAAAGTGCATCTACGCGTTTTTTCAGCCGCAGGGCAAAGATGCCTCCCACGCCAAGAAGCTGCTGCATGAGGGTGATTGTTAACTTCCTGTCCTGAAAATCATTAACCACATTTTCTGTTTGTTAAAATGATGTTTTCATAATCAACTAAACTGAAAGAACTTCTCAAACAAAGTTGGTTCCAACAGTGTAGCGTATAGTGTGTTGTTTTAAATGAGCAGTGTTTCAGTCTAGAGTTGCAACTGACTAAATTAATCACAAGATTGATTGTTTGGTTAATGAAATGTCAGAAAATTAAAGTTAAAGTTACCTTAAAGCCTGATGAGGTTTCAATTCAGAAGCTGTAGCCATCACCTGAAGCAGATAGATAGTGATGGACTAGTAGATTTATTCACTCATTGTTTCAACTTGGCTTCAGTCAAGCATCAAAAATAGTCTGAAGCAGTGAAAACCAGAGGTATAAAATGATAAAAAGCATAAAGAAAAGACTGATAGTGAATAATCAAAGCACTAATATGTGTCTAATCTGATGCATTGATGCAGAAGCATCATTAAAGCTTCATGGGGGATTCTGGATGGATCAAAGTCTGACTCCAGGGTTTTCTCTCTCTCTCTGTTTGTGTGTTATTATGCTCACCAGTGATGACCCATGGCACCGCTATCAGCCCGCTGTACCATTTCACATTAAGCGACGGCACCCCGCTCAGCGCTCAGACCCGCTGCAAGTTCTGCTGCCCCCCCAACCCTGACGTACAGCCCTTCATTATGGGCATTCACACTATTGACAGGTACTGTGTTAAATAGAATAGAAGGCATATTTTTTTTAACTGATAATCTGACCCTTTTAACTGGTTTTATTTTGTATCTGCATTATTCAACAAATATTAAAAGCAATGGAATCCTTTTTTTATTCAAAAAATGAAATTGTGGTTGTGAAATATCAAGTTTGGCATACCATGTGTTTTAAAATGACTCGTTTTAATGTGTTATTTAGGGACAACTACTAAGAGGGTCTATTAAGGGTCTATGAAAACGAATGTGAAAAGTAGCCACTGAAATAAGTGCTTCATTTTTAAATTCAGACTGCCATGGTATCAGTGGCATTGGCCCTCGTATCGGCAAAAACGCAAACATCGGCCCGATACATCAGCCGGCCGATAAATTGGTTGGCCTTTACTTTATACTGGATGTTTTGCATTGTAAGTTAGAATTTCTAATATTTGGAAAATAAAGCTGAGTGTCATCTACATAAAAACTAATCTATATTGTATCTAGTGATTAGATGCTTGTATATAGTGAAAAGGAAGGGGGCCTGAAGATTGATCCCTGGGCTACTCCACAAATAAAGATATATGCTGAGGGTTGCCGATGTAGCCACATCAATAATACATTTAACTGTTAATATTTAAACTTGATATTTAATGTTGATACTCGTGTGTTGTCTATCCTAAATTTTATATTCTATATCCTTTTCTTTTTTCAAAATGTCTTTTAAACTGTCTGTTGTTTGTACTGTGAAAAGAACTTCAATTTCCTGAGGACCCTCACTGAATAGATGAATAAAGTTTTATCTAATCTAATCATTCTAGATTAAAAATAATAATTTTTTCCTTAGATTCAGTCATCATTTATTTTCTTCCTTTTCTCTCAGGGAACACAACACTGGTAGCTCTCAGGAAAACACTAACCCCAGCCTTCCATCGACCCCCAGCAGTATTGCTCAGACTCCCTCTGAATCTCCTTCGCTTCCTCCCAGCAGCAACTCGACCCAAGGCTCAGGCCTTCATACCAACAACGGCAACACCTCCTCCCTCGGACATAGCCCCACCACACCCGCAGGCTACCTGACGCCCAGTCGGACAAATTGTCCCCAGCAGGTCAGCAGCCCCTCCCCTCTGAGCAGCCCACACACAGCCACCCCTACCTCTTTTATGTCACCCAGGATGCTGCGGGCTAGTCCTGGGTTTGGGGGAAGCCCTCGGGTACCAGGGAACCCCTTTTCTCCCTCCACGCCTGGCCTCCATTCCCCAGCGGGGGCTCTAAGCAGCGGGGGCAGCCTCAACAGGCAGCAGTCTGGTGGTGATGGCGGTGTAAGCAGTGGATCAGGGTCTTTCCCCCTGTCCCCTCTTGTATTTCAGAGACAAGCCAGTACACCCACCAGTTCCTCTACGCAGCCACCATCAGCAAAGCCCTCAGAGGGAGAGGAGGAAGGGGGAGAGGACTCTACTAAAGCTCCCCTTCCTTCTGCCTCACAGCTGGGTAACCCCAGACTCAACCAGCTCCTGGACAGCAGTGGGACAGGAGTGGACTCCAACAGCAGCATCCACTGCACCTCATCACCTCATCCCCCTAACCCCTCTCCTGCCCCCCAGTGCCCTGCCTCCCACAGCAGCCTGACAGAGCGACACAAGATCCTACACCGGCTGCTCCAGGACAACAGTCCGAACGATGCCTCCACCACCACCACCGACGACGGATTAAACAAAAACGACATTGAGATCAAGAAGGAGCCGCCCGCCAGTCCGGCTCTGAGTACAGGGCCTCACAAGTCCAGTTCCAGAGAGCCGCAGGACCACCAGTTACTCCGCTTCCTCCTGGACACAGATGAGAAGGTAAAATATTCCAGTGATAAATTCACACGTAACGGCTCCATAAGATTAGATATTTACTTAAACCGTATTTGCTTTTGAAGGACTTGGGGGACCTCCCACCTCCGTCAGCCCTGAGCCTTCAGACGGTTAGAGTAAAGGTAGAGAAGAGAGCCAGCGGGGAGGGACTGCCTTGTTCTGGATCAGCTGGAGGTGCATCCAAACTCACAGGAGTTTCCAGCAGCTCCGCTTGCATCAGCCCCAAATCCAGTCCTGTCGGAGAGAACCGTCGAGACAGCCGCAAGGACAGTAGAGACTCCATGGTACAGTTGTTGGCTTTATGATGAAACTAGTCATCCCAACATCAGCTAGGCTACAGGTAGCTTTAATATAAAATGCAGTTATCTGCTGCAGCCTATCAGAAGGAGTGCACATTATGTCATTGGAAGTGTCAGAGTATTCAGGATTAACCCACATAGTGGCAAAAAGACATTTGGCTCAATGACAGTGGACTGCTTGACCCACACAAACAGTAAGCACATCTAAAATGGGGGAGAGCTGTTGAGTTGTTAAACCAACAACTTTAACAAGAAGTTGAGCTCTTTTTGCAAACATCCACAAAGCAGAAACAGTTTTAACTTTTTTGTCTGTTATTATGAGAGAAGAGAGACAAACAGATTACAGGAATATGGGTTTTTAAAATCCTTCTTGTTCAATGTTTTGGCAAACCAAAGATCAGACAGGCAGGTTCTCCACTGGGGTCCTCGCCGTCTTAATTTCTCTGACAAATCCCAGTCAGATGACTGGAAGCAAGCAAGTCTATTGTTTTGCCTCCTGTTGGGTTGTTTCAGGATGGAGCAGTGATGTGGATGCAAATAACAATTTTCAAAAGTTAGACAATAATATTACGAGCCTCATTCAGCTCGGCTGATTTTATAAATCTTTGGAGTATTTATTGTCTCTGTAGCCTATAAAGTACCAATAAACCAGACGCAGCCTATCAGCAGCAGCGAGCTCAAGCTGATCTCTGTGCAGTTTAGTTATAACACCCTAATTATTTATGTTACTGTAAACTTTACAAATAAGCCATGAAATGTTTCCGTGTTGGCAGCAGCCGTTATAAACCCAGTTAAATGTATATTTTCTTGGACTTTGTCTCTACTTTAGGCACAGCTACCAGCTGCAGACTTTGAAACTCCCTGCCCTTTGACCTCCTCGCTCCCCTTCTTTTTTTCTGTCATTTCCTCTTCTTGGACCAGATTAGCCCTTGCCCTTCAACCCTGTGCCC
>JAOXYM010000024.1:21700073-21718728 GCA_028567055.1 Leptatherina wallacei
ATCTCAGTTAAGTCCTCTTTCTAATCTTGTCTACTCTCTTTTCCCTCCTTTTAATTGTATCCCCCCCCCCTCCCACCTTACCCTCCTTCCACATTTTATTTTTTACCTTTTTTTTAATGATTACACCTTTCTCTCTGCAGATTTCTACTGGATCTGTGGATATGGACACGTTCCACCAGCTGCTGCCTGGCCTCAGAGGCCCAGTTGGGGCCAAACCGGGTTGTGAGGACTCAGTAAACCCTGGAGGAGGCCCCCAGCTCCAGTCTCCAGCCACCCAGCCCCCAGCTCAGCTCCAGTCCCCCGTGCCTCAGCTCCAGTCCCCCCTGTCCCAGCCCCAGTCTCTTTCCCAGTTGCAGTCACCATCACCTCAGCTCCATTCCCCTACCCCCCAGGTCAAACTACAGTCACCCACACAGCTCCAGCCCGGTGAGGCCAGCACTCCCCGCAATGTAAATGTGAAGAGAGAGCCTCCCGGCACTCCGAGCAGAGGTACATTGTCTGCTTAGCAGGGAGGGGGTATGATATCTTGTTAGTTATATTTTTTCTGCAGGTTTTATGGAACATTTCTTCTTCTTGTCTTTTATTTTAATTTAAATATATGATTTTCAGCATCAGTTTTGGTACCAACATAATATGTAACGGTATCCATTTATTCATCTCTATATTGTAACTCAACGCCCTCTAGTGGTCGTCAGGAGACACTGCAGCTGCAGACATGGAGTCATTAACTTGTGACCTGTTCTTGTTTTTATCTCTTGTTTTCATCGCAGGGCTCGGGGATGGTGGCCCACCCTCCGGCTGCAGCCTGCAGAGTCAGTCATCATTCGATTTCTGCAACCCTGCCACTCCAAGCCAACAGCAGGGCCAGGGAGACCCGTTCCAGACCTCCAAGGACAGCAGCCCATTTCCAGAGGCAGAGATTATCAACCCGTTCGGCCCAAGCACTGGTATGCAAAACAGCAGTTTTTGTAATGGTCTTCGTAAACTTGCTGGAAACAGGTCAACTGTGGGAACCGGATACTCTGAAGTGGTTGAGCTTTGTCGAATTGACCATGAAAGGTTGGAAGTTTCTACCCAGCTAAACATGTGGGTGTGGTGTGAGTTATATTCTGTTACATTTATGGCCCCACAAGGGATGAAGGTTTCCACTGTACTTAAGAAGAGAACGCCACTCAGTTAGGTGACATTTTCCCTCCTGACTGCATCAAAAGAATTTTCAGCTAAAATAATGTTAGTTTAAGTTGACTTTATCTTATTAGGCTCCACATTCTTTACATTAATTGGTTTAATTGTCTTTCAGTGAGGTCTTCCCATTGAATAAAACTATTAATCCTTCCTTTTTTCAGGCCTAACGAAGATGGACGTGGGAGACTCCCAGTTCCAGCCTCTGGCTCTGTCGGACACCTTGTCTTTTGATGGGCTTGGGACCCCTTTACAGGCTCCGTTAGCATCACCACAAGAGTAAGTCGAAGCTATCAGTCTCAGCTTCTTGGGAGTCCAGAACTGTGTGAGAGATTGTTAATTCTTCCTCTCTGAGCAGGCAGTGTGTGCCCTGCACACTGGACGAAGTGCTCGGCCCTCCGACCACACCCGAGGCCCGAAGCGACGAGAAGGCTCTGTTAGAGCAGCTGGTCTCCTTCCTCAGCGGCACCGATGAGAGCGAGCTGGCAGAACTGGACAAAGCCCTGGGTATCGACAAACTGGTACAGGTGAAGATGGGATTCAAAATTGTAACACACATGCACGCAAACCTTTTCCACTCCCTCTTTGGCCTTCAGAAAGGCAAGAGAGGAGACACTTTTAGCAAAAGATTAGCATAAACTTTTGTGAATAGGGAGTCCCATTCATCTGTTTTCTATACCAGCTTTATGCTGTGCAGAGTTTAGGGGGAGGGGCGGCTAACCAGCCCATCACAAAGCCGTGGTCAATTCAGAATCTCAGTAAGCATGTAAAGAAGTGTTAAACGGCTGGCTCTGTGTTAGTTTTGCTAATTATAGGAGAAGTTCGAAATTGTAGATGGTGCACTGAACCATTTTCAGTCTGCCTCATGCGGATTCCTTTATCATACAAATAGATAAAAGCTTCCCATTGGATGATTACTGCATGGATGATAATGTGTCAACTGGCAACAAGTTATTTAACCTGAACTGATGGAGTGAGTAGCTTCTCATTTCTTAAACATCCTGGTGGTTGTGGACAAGATGTTAATCTGTGGCAGAAGGTTTAAATGATTGGCATCAAGTAAATAAAACATCTAAGGAGAAGCAGAAACTTCTAAACCTATACAAATGCATAAACACTAGAAGGATAGTGGAGAACCACCATCATCCGGGAAGAAATGTGGTCGGGAAAAATTCCTGAATGATGGTGGTCACTTAATCATTAGGTGAAATCATATCATGGAAAACAACAGTAGAGCTCAGAGCTATGTTTAATAGTGAAAGTAAGAAGATTTCCACATGAACAATGTGAAAGGGAACTGAACAGCTGTGTAGCCTGAAGAAAACCACTAATCAGTGAAACTAACTGGAGAAAAAGGCTTCGATTTGCTAGGGAGCATAAAGATTGGACTCTGGAGCGATGGGGGAGGGTCATGTGGTCTAATGAGTCCAGATTTACCCTGTTCCAGAGTGATGGGAGCATCAGGGTTAGAAGAGATGATGATGAAGTGATGCAGCCGTCGTGACTAGCGCCTACTGTACATGCCTGTGGGAAGCCTGTCAGAAGCTTATAAAGTGATGCTGTAATCAAAGCTAAAGGGGGTCCAATGAAATGTTAGAGTGTAACTAGAGTGTAACAGTGTTGATGGTTTTTATGACCATACAGCCATGCAATTTATTTTACAGCTCAAACACCTTTCAGACTTTAGACTTGGGCCGTACATATTTAATATCAAGGGATAATCATTAACTCCAGAGAGTTACTGGATTTAATCAATATAAGAAAATGTGTTGGCAGCGAGTGGGAGGGATTAGGTTCCAGAGAAATGTTTTTTGCCTGTTGTCTGCTTCACTGACACACAAATAAAAACATAATTTCTGTCTCCATGTCCTAATTATTCACCTCCTTCTTTTCAGGGTGGCTGCTTCGACACTTTGCCTCAAAGTTTCCCACTTCAGCAACCCACTGCCACCCCAGTTTCCTTGGACCCGAAGCTCCCCACTTACCCTTCCCAATTTTCACCAGCTCCACAAGCTCAGTTTCCTCCGGAGCTGGCCACGGTGGGGCCACAGGGTTTGGGGTTTGGAGCCCCTCGGGGGGCTTTCCCAGGCGGGAACGCAAACATGGGGTTGAGGCCCGGGATGACCAGGCCGCAGGGGGTAGCCAGCCAGCCCAGGCTACCCCCCAACCAACTGCGCCTGCAGCTGCAGCAGAGACTGCAGGGTCCGCAGCAGGTAAGAGGGTGACGTTTTTCTTCAGAGTACAGATTTTTTGTTCTCTGCATTAGATGAAGTATCTTCTGGTTCCATTTAGCTAATATTGATCTAATATTTGTCTCAGTAATTCTTTATCGTCACCACTATTATCATCCATCAACAGCTGCCTGATAAATGTTTTTTTCCCTCTTCAGATCCAGAACAGGCTTGCAGCCTTGAATTCATTTGCAGGTGGAGCCCAGCAAGTCAACCTTGGGATTCGGCAGGGGGTCCAGCAACCCCAGATCCCCTCACAAGTAAGTCAGCATCAGTGAAACATGGCTCACTGTTATAACCAGGTTTTCAGCTCTGTGGTGCAGTTTAGCATCTTTCAGCTCATTGTTTCCGTCTCAAAGCCCACAGCTTAAGTTTTATGCTTCACTCTTGCCTCTCCTGTCAGTATCATTTCCAGCCAGGAGTGTGCTTCAGCTGCCTTCAGGGTCTCACATTACGCCCACTTCAGGTCACACCCACTCATATTTTATAAGAGTAAATAAAGCTGGAGGGAGATTGATCTTACCATCCTCTCATAAGAGACCAGAAGCTTCATGGGTTGAGTTATGTGAGGCAGTGTTGGGTAAAATATAGTGAAACTGATTTGACTTCTTGACAATGTGAAATAGATTTTTATAAATCCATTAATGATTGTTATTCAACCTACAGTACTGTTCAGGTCTTAATTCCCCCCCTCATTTCCACCCAGCCAGACTCTTTTATCTTTTGGTCTTGAGCGAGTTCCTCTTTGGACACTTACTGCTTTTTTACTCATTTTCAGTCCAGTTCTTGTACCTGAACATTTTCAGGGGCATGTGTTTGACCTATAAATCCTTCAAGCATAAAAGAGTCCTAACTCAAAGAATAAACTAGGGACGTGTCGACACATAACAGAAAGCTTCGTTCTTGATGTCACAGAGACATTTGTTGCAGTTTAGTTGCCCCAACATACCCAATACCCAAAATAACAGTGTGACACATAAAATAGGAATTTTCCAGCAACAAGGAGCAATTAGCTGAAAATTTGGCATATCTCGGCATGGTAAGTGTGTCCTTAACCTTTTGCACCCCAAGGGTCTTTTTTGGGTTTTCACTGGTTGCAAGTCCGCTGTACTGCTCAACACTGCCCCCGTGGTTTGTGGTGGTACTGCTACATTCAAGCTCTTTGAAAACAGCACATAAAGGATGCAGGAGACTCTTCCTGTATGCATATTTAGCGTAGAGCATAAATGAGGCTTTAACAAAGGGAAACGGAGCGAAAGGATGAGGTATGACGAAGGATGCAAGGACTGGACTGTAGATCAGTGGCAACAGGGCTAATGGAGGGGTGGATCCTCTCCAGAGCCCAGCAGTGTGGGATCATCTTGATAGAGAACAGAACACAAGGCAGATCCATCATCCAAACAAGAGCTTTGACATGTTTTTGGAAGATCGATTGGTATAAACCCTACTTTTTTCCTTACTGTATGTATTGTTTTTCCATCCATGTTTGCACCTATTTCCTGTTTTCCTGGCCATGCATAAGGAAATGCTTGCTTCTTTTTTAATGAGACAGCCTTATAAGGTTTGGAGTATAGCAGCTGCTGGAGATGGAAAACAGAGCTTGTTTTTATTAGATGGACAGAAGTTTGTTAAATTGGTGTGACATGCAAACATTGCTGGTTTTTTCTCTGCGTGTTGTCTCTGAACATCCTCTGTGTTCCACCCTCGCCCCCGACAGCCTCCACTGAATGCTCAGATGCTGGCCCAGCGTCAGAGGGAGCTCTACAGCATCCAGCACCGGCAGCGCCAGCTTTTCCAGCAGAAGGTCATACTGATGAGACAGAACATGGCAGGCGCTCCAACCGGGACAGCCAGGGTCCCGAAAGGACCCCCCACCACGTCACAGCAGCAGTTCAACTTCCCACCAGGGTACAGCCCCATGACGGGAAACACCCCTACCTCACCAAGTCACTTCAGCCCCATCTCTGGGGGCCCTCTGGACAGCAAGCTGTCCATCAGAGTTCCCCTGAACAACCAGACACTGATGGGGGGCGTGCAGGGCCAGTTCAACAGCACCGTCAACTCCTCATTGCAGCAGGGCCTGTTCCAGCAGTTTGGAGGCTCTGGTGAGTTCCCCGTTGCCTCAAGTTTCGTTAGTTTGTGGTTTTTAAAGTTCAGTTTGGTGTTTTCTGAGCTTCTTTTCAAACTGCCTGTTTGTCTACAGCTGTGGTCCAACAAGACTCATCATTTCCTCCCAAGATGAGCCCGACCAGCCCGTTGTTATCACCTCAAAACTCCACCTCCCAGAATCCTCTGCTTCAGCAGGCTCCACCTCCTGGCTACCAGTCACCAGACATGAAGAGCTGGCAACAAACAGGCATTGACAGGTGAGGCAGGTGGAGCGGGGTGTTTATCTAAACCAGACTGGAGATGGGTTCTGAGCGTCTTCTCTGTGCCGCAGCCTGTTCAGCCAGTCGGGACAGAGCGCGGGGCAGCCCTTCGGCCAGCAGGGAGTCTACAACAACATGAGCATCACTGTGTCCATGGCTGGAGGATCGGGCGGCGTCGGATCATTACCTCCCATCGGGCAGACGGTCGGCCTGAGCAACAGCAACCTCAACAACGTGGGTTCGGTGTGCAGCGAGCAGCAGGTGAGCCTGAAGCTGGCGACGACGTCCAGCGGCACACAGACGTTTGGTCAAAGTTTCTCTTGCTGAAATGACCTCCAAAAGGTATAATGCTGTTTTCTATTTAACCTTTATTTTACTGGAGACACAAACCAGCTGAGGTAAGAACAAGGCTGCACAAGTAACTATAAGAAGAGATAATAACTTAGAAAAGAAACATTAAGCAATAAAAACACATGAGATAAAACAAACAGTAACAGAGCAGTTACTCCAGACTTAGATTCCGATAGCTAATCTAAGTTCAGGTAACTCTGCAGCCTGTTTCGGGTGACTGGGGCAGCTTTTCCATCCCTTCTCAGTCGTGGTAAAAAATCTAGTTTGTCTGAAGATTGTAGCTGCAGATCAACTTCCATGTAATATATTTGCAAATAAAAACATATCAATGTCCCGAACATCGCGTAGACAAAATGATTCTGCTTAAACTGTTAAGTGAATGTAGTGTTTTTAACTTTACGCCTTTCGGAGGTCGTTTCATCGTCTACTGAATGGTTAACAGTAACTGAGCATTTTGACCTGGGGGTGCCCAAACTTTCGCATGCTGCTGCAGCTCTACATAACCTCCCGTTTTCCTGCAGGTGCAGCAGGTTCAGGTGTTTGCGGACGTCCAGTGCACGGTGAACCTTGTCGGCAGCGACTCCTACCTGAACCAAGGCTCCATCGGAGCCGCGGCCCCCCAGAAGGGCCCGGGAACGCAGGGCCCCCAGAACAACCAGGCCCAGCAGAAGAGTCTCCTCCAGCAGCTCCTCACTGAGTGACACCTCCAACCCCCCCACCAACCAAACCCCTCCGTCAGCTCCCTCTACTCCTCACTTCTACGCCTCCTCGGAGCTCGGCGCACCGGACCCATTGCTGTCTCTGTCTCTGCTTTTACCGGAAGGATGGATGGATGGATGGATGAATGAGTGAATGGATGGATGGATGTTTGGACGGCCACAGAGTAAGCTCAGAGAGGTGTGGCTGTCAGTGGAGCTACGCAGCCTAACCACTTCTTTGCAGAGGGATTCGGGGCCGGATGTTTTACCGCCCAGTACTTAAAGAAAGTCAGAAGGAGCAGCAGTGTATCTGAACCTGCCTGTCTAATCTGTCTGACAACCTGTCTGTCTGCCTCAGCCTATTAAAGGCAGTGTTGTCTTGCTGCTCATTCCTCGGTGACCTACTTCCTGCTTCCTGACCCAAGAACACAACTGCGACGTCATTGTAGATTTGCCAAGTTGTCGTCACTGTTAAATCAGGGCCGACCTCCTTTATTTGTTTTTTGTTTTTGTTTTTTCCGTGTCGGGCCATTGCAGCAGCAGTATCTTGGAGCGCGTGCTACAGCGTGTGGGGGGGGTATCCCACACCGCAGCACCTCTGGCTTTGGTTTTTTTGTTTTGTCCTCCTCTACCCGTTTCTCAGCGATGTGGGAATGTTATGGTTTCAGACCTCTGCGGCGTTGTGGGATAGAAGCCCAGTATCAGCTGGTTCTGTTGCTGGTTCTCTGTCGGCCACGGTGCCTGGTGGAAGCTCTGCTTCTTCTTCTACATATTCTATTGCGTCTTCTGTTATTTTGGGTTTGTTTGAATTGTTTTTGTTGAAAATCTTCTGCTCTCACCGTCATCATCATCATCATCATCTTCTTCATGATCTTCAGAACAAGCTTCAACAACCAGAATGGATGGACTTGATGGATGGATGGGAGACAGATGGGATGCTGCTCAGTTTGGAATTTAGATGTCTTTCTCCTCCTCTCCGGGAGGAGCTATTATTTTTATTTTTGTCAAAGTATAAAGAAAGACTGTTATGATTATTTAACTGTCTGTCCGTCACATTTTACCCTCACCTCAGCAGCTGTGAATACAGAGCCCTGACGGGGTCTCTCTCTCTTTCTCTCTCTCTTTTCTGTGTATCTTCATGCTATCTCTCAGCCTATCAGTGTTGTTTGCCATGTGCACCATGCAAGCGGGTAGTATTGTACAGCACGGAAGGACAAAGACTTGGGATGAGCTCACTCTTTTGTTGTTAACTGCTTTCCTTAAGAAAAAGAAATTGTAACTAATTGATTACTCAGAGCAGCAAAACTACGTTTAATGTGATTCAATTTGATTTTTTTTTTTGTTCCTTTTTCTTAAAACCAGCGAGATTAATGGGTTTTTTGGTGTATTGTGACACAGTACATGTTGCAGCGGAGCAGGAAGTTATTCTAGCTTCCAAAATGTGAAGTAAATTGATAAATTTTAATTTTTTTAAACTACATCTACACCTCGCTCCAGTCAGCGCTCCGAGCAGCCACTCTGAAAAGAAAAAAAAAGGTTTTCCATTGCTTTGTTTTCTCATGTAACCAGGGAGCTAGTTAGCCATCTTTTTCCTGTTTCCCCCTCTTTTTAAAAATTTTTTCAATTCCTTATGTATGATCGATACTTTGAGAAAAAGTTTCCAGACAGTTAATGTGTTTGTAACCATTTTATAAAAATGATAATACCGTAAGCGGCGTTTGCTGCTTTCGGTTCTTGTTCCTATATAACGACATTTACGTAGCGGCTTTAGAAATAGAAGTTCCTAACAACGATTTGATGGATGATTAATTTAAAGCTGTCATGGATTTGAATCAAAACAGGAAAAAGGGTCGAGTCGCAAAGAAAAAAAGTAAAAATGAATTCCTTCATTTCATCCCGTTTTACCAGTGTTCCCATTGAGGATTGTTTTTTTTTTTGGGGGGGGGGGGTTCAACCCTCCACCTCTTGTTCCCCCGATGAAGACTTCACTCCACTGACTACACACACGTCCAGTTTTCTGTTGACTACTGTTGCCCAGTCAGACACTGTCTCTCTCAGCGATAACGGACCTCTCTTTACTTTAAAAGAAATAAGTTGTGAAATGATTCAACCTGCTGAGACGTTGCCTCCAACTATAACACGACTAAATTATTGTAAAAGTCTACACATAATCTCTAGATTAGGCATGTTAATGCAGAAGAAAATTCTAATCAAGCTTAAACTGGTTTAGGACTGGTTTTCCCCTCCTGCTGCGTCAAAATCAGCCGTTCCCCAGTCCAATCAGTCCGGTCTCAATCCCTCTTTGATGACGAGGGTTTTGCATTCAGATCTCTCCACCTTTTAGTAAAAAAAAAAAAAAAAAAGAGCTTTTGGACTACCTGACTCATCGCTGAGGCTAATTCTGTGGAATAGGGCTTTCCTGTGTTTTTACAGATACTTTACCGTATGCAACATTTAAGAGGGATAGTATGCAAGGGTCTACATTCCACCCACCGACTCCTCCAACAATGCTGCATGAAGTGAGAACCACTTTGCTCAAACAGTGGCCTAGAAATGGGCTTCCAACCATGTTTTCACACTGGAAACAGCCTCTTTGATCAGCATCTTGGCCTTGGAGGTCATTAAACCAATCAGACCTTTCTGACAGGAGCCTTTTATAAAAACTTTTTTTTGTAACCTGAAAACTCAAGAGTTTCTCCTCCGCTTTGATGTTTTAAAGAGTTACAAACCCTTTAAAACACTTAAGTCGCATTCAGTGTCAAATGAACCAAATGGAGGCAGAATAGAAACTCCGGTGTTTAGCAAACCGACCAGAAGTGCCCTTTTGAACTAAGCCTCAGATATCTAACATGACCGAAAACTTTTCACCTCCAGTTTGTTCAAAAGCAGTCTAGGTGATGGTGAAGGTGTAATAAATAAAACTTTAAAGCCTGTTGCTTTCAACAGAACCCCGCTACTCATGCTGAAACTCAACTACCTCACACAACTTCATTCCGAAGACAAACATCTCCACTTGGACCCTTTCCACGCCAAATAAAGTGACACTTACACACAATTATGGGATTACGTTTGAATATAATGGAGAGAAAAGTTGCAATAACTCACTTAAATCTGCAGAGTTTTGCTGTTATTTTTCACTAAGTGGCTTAAATCTTTTTTTAAAACAGGAAACTTTCCTAGAGAAGTTACTGAACGGGTTAAACATTTAATCATCAGGAGGTTATAAAAATAAAATTTTTAAGGTTTGTGACATCTGTTTTTCTTTTTTTAAATGATGCATTAAAAAAAGAAATATTGAAATATGAAATATTTACTCCATAAATAGGAGTTAATGCAACAATTTGACCACATTAATTACAATTTGTAGGATTTTTGCTAACCATATATGGTTAAATTTTGCAGTCATTTCATTTCTGTTACACATTTTCCGGAAACATCTCATGTTTTCAGTGTGAACACAGCAGCATGGCAGTCCTGCGCCACTGTTTTTATCCGGTTTATCTGCTGGGACGGTTCCACTCATACAGTATTGCCCCCACCTTCCTCTTCCTCCTTTCACTTCTCTGCATGGAATGGGCATTCCTATGGAAGTTTTTATTTTATTTCCCTACTACAACCCTGATAAATGGAGAAACTCAGCAGCTTATCCTGCAAATGAGAGCAAAACAAGCCAAATACACACGCAGTCCTTTTGTGAGATGTTTTTATGCAACAGCCATTCAATGGAAGCGGCAGTCCCTTCATCACTACAGCCAACAGGTACCGCATTAGACTCATCTACAACCGTTCTCATGATGTTAACATGATGTGTATATATAACAGAGAAATGTGAATATGTATATGTTCAGAATCAAAAAAGTAGTGCTCCGAGTTTGTGGTAAATAACTACTCGCCTCCGTCATGTTTTTATTTTATGTTTTTGATTTTTCTACTTTTATTTTAGCTGATGATGTATGTATGTATATGACTATCGGTGAGTGCGTACGTATGCGTGTAAGTGATTAATACTGTATATCTGGTGTTCTCTAAGATGGAAAAGTGGAAGATGTCTTGTTTGATTCTTCTCTTCTTTGACTCTTCTCCAACCCTGCACAGTACCTGTGGGTGTTTTCAGATAACTATGCCAGAGAATGGTTTTTAAAGCGACTGCTGAATGTGATTTTATTGAGAGAGAAGCAGTGTGGACTGGCTTTTTTTTTTTTTTTTTTTGTACGGGTTAATTTAAAAAAGAAAAAAAAAGAAACGAAAAACAAAAAAAGGCCATATTATTTAATTTTCTCTGTTGGAAGTTTAAGCAGATCTGGGAGAGTGGAGCCTTGGTTTTACAGAGAAGCATCGCCTGGTTGTGCATGTGTGGGCTTGTTTCACTTCTTAGTCTCTTCTCTGATCTGTCCGATGTAGCCTCTTTTCTTTATTTTTCATTATCTCAGTAGTAAATGACCAAAGCTTCAACATCATATGTAAACCTCATCACTGGACAAGACATAATGTAGCGTCTCTCTCTCTCTCTCTTTCTATCTCTCTCATTCTGCATGTTTCCAGCCTGGTTTTTATTTAAATTTTTTGTCTCAACACTGTCTGTCTATCGAAGTGGCCTATCAGCAACAATCCCTGTGATTTCCCAAAGTTTGGTCAGTTTAGACTTTTGCCAATGAGGTCTTTTTGAGCCTGAAGTGCTATCACTTGTTTACAGGAGAAAAAAAAAAAAGAAAACATTGCAACCGTTAGCTATGCACCTTACTGAAACAAGCATTTCCTCAACATGTATGTAGGATTAAACACTGGAGCAAGTCATTCATTTAGAAATACTTCTAGTTTATTCACAAAAAGCCCCCGCAGTGGGATCTGACGACCTCTCTGCTTTCAATCTCACATTACCTGAGTACTTTCTACCAATCTTGAGGTGCCTCGTGTATATAAATATACTTTCTGTGGTGAAGGTCGCTTCCTTTGCTGTTTAACAATAATAACCTTGTTAACCAGGGTTTTTTTCTTTTAGAAAAAAAAACAAAAAAACCTTTTTTCACCTTTTTAAAAAAGAAAAAAGTTTACTGTACAAATAACTTTTTTACACACGTAGATTAATCAGATTATCCCAGGAATTTGCAAATACAATCTAATTTTGCACTTTATTAACAGATCCACTCGGAGTTAAAGGCCATCAGAAAGCGTCCCAATCGGATCAGCGTTTGGAGACACGCCCCCCCCCCCCTCCTGAATGTACAGAGAAAATGTCCACATAGTCGGGATCGTAAACGACGGCTAAAACAATTGTACACGTTTCTTTTCTTAGTGTAACCAGTCAGCGTAAAGTACGATGCTAATCTTCAGGTGACATCCCTCCGTCTTCTCTGCGCTGTTAAGAAAACAAAAACCTTCAGCTTGAACTCTCAGAACATTCCTGCTCAGTCGTCGCTTTCCTCTTTCCCTCTCTTTCCGTTAAAGTGTGTTTGTGTGAGTTGTAACCATAGTAACAGTTGTGCACTGACGTCAATGACAACACACCGACTGTGTTGCCTGTTTTAAGGTTTATCGTTGATCCGAAATGGTATTATTTCTCTATTTGTTTGCACCACGGAGACTCTCCACAGTCTTTCACCTCCCACCCATTCCTACCGCAGGACTTCAGACTCTCCTCTCCTCTCTGTGACGTCTCGGCTTCAGTTGTCAAATATTATAAGTGCTGCCTTATCGGGACTGAGGCTGGTTATGGGTCATACATTTTTAAGAAAGAAGGCTTCGTATATTTGTGCAGGTGGTGATGCTTTTTCTGGAGATTTTGAGAAAAAAAGACCAAGGTTCCACTTTCTCCCTCGTACAAATTAATATAAATATATATATATATATAAATATATAATTATACATTTTACTCATTTTTGTCCAGTTTTTTAAAGAGGCATCGGAGCAGCTATTACAAGACAATATGAGTGACAATGTTCATCTGGGAGAATTTTATGCATGTTTTATTTCTTTCTTTTTTTTCCCTCTCTCTCTCTCTCTCTCTCTTAATACCCCTCAACTCCCCCTCTCTTCAGGTGTGTAACGTGAATATAAAGAAATCTACCTTTTCTTTGGAATGTTGTAGACAATCAGTCTCAGGCTGGGTCCAGTCCCTGCGGGGAGTGAGAGCCCTGTAGGCTAACAGACAAACAAAACTCTTTTTATTTTCATCTACTGGAAGTCTAAACTCGGAGGTTTGTTCATTCATATGTTCGTGGCTGCTCAAGTTTACACACACAAAACACACACATTTCTCTACTACACTCAAAAACACAAACACCTCGTGCATTTGATCCCTCTGCTTTTTTCCAAGGTGAGGATGCCAACCTTGAGGAAATGATGCTTTGACTAACAAATCTATAACATCTATGAATGTGGGAATGCAACACATTGCAATAAAAAGCACCATTTGAAATGCAGCTTCTTGTCCTGGATGTTCTTTATTACCTGGATGAGGTTACAGTTGTTTTACCTTCAGGGTAGCAGCCCAATTTACCCAAGGAATGAGCAGGGCAGGGGCCCCTGAGAACCAGGATTGAGAGACACTGCTTAATAAATCCCTTATTACGTACTGCAGGTCTACAAGTTCTTACAGCAGGGATGTCCTAAGTCTGTGTTTGAGAGCTGCCATCCTGCAGGTTTTTAATGTATCCCAGCTTCAACACACCTGACTCAAATTAAATGGATCCAGCAGCCTATGACCTTCTACACAATGACTAATTTGAGTCAGGTGTGTTGGAGCAGGGATACATGGGAAAACCTGCTGGATTGTGGCCCTGGAGGACCAGAGCTGGACACCCCTGTCTTACTGGAAACTCACCCAACTCTTGATAGATGAGTTTCTCCGCTTGAAACAGTCGTTTCACTCGTCACTCAAAGTACTTGGTCCTGTCCGTGTGTCGGTAGGCTCCAAGGATGAGTCAGGGACTTTAAAAAGTGATCAAGATTTTTCCTCAGAAAACTGAGACCTTATTTTAAAAATTAAGAAGATACAAGTAAATACAATCTAGACTGACGCCCTCTGTGGTGAAGCCTAAGAGCTATAGAAAAGATCTGGTGTCATTTTAGATGCAAAGATACGAGGTAAAAAATCAGAAGAGAGCATCTTGCTTTTATCAACCCTCTCTCATCTCTTCTTCCTGTTGCTTTGGGTCAGACTCTGGTCTGATGCATTTCTCCTTTCCTTAAAAGGTCACATCAAAGAGCTGACCTTCGATTTATTAAATCTTCACAGCAAGGGCTAATTTTAGAAAAGACAAAGTACAGGCAGACGATACAGACACTATATGAGTCTTAAGATACATTTTAACTTTCAAGCCAAAAAATTTCAAATTGAATATATGGTCAAGTTAAAAATTACACAACCTCTAGATAGTGAATCGTAGGACGTGTTGCTCATTCCACAGAAGCATGATCCTTCCAAGTTATTCCTCCATTGTAAAGGTGACTAATCAGGTTTTCCTTCCTACCATGTGACTGGTTGGAACTTACCTGAGCCACTTGTGGTGGAGAGAGGCTGAACTGAGAAGGTCGGGTGTGTGCAATTAACAGATGAGGAAGCATCAGGTGAGAGGAGAGGCAGCCTAATGTGTGAGCTTCCAGTTCTAACTCTGTGCCACCTTTCTGTGATGGTGGGTCTCATTTGCAGCAAGATAAGCAGCTAGCAGGTGAGTTAAGTTAACTCTTCCCTTTTTATTATTAAATGTATATTTTTATATTCCTGCAGGATTGTACCTTATCTGAGGAGGGGGCTGTTTGTGGGAGGGCAGTTTTATGTTTTTGCAGTGTCCTCTGAAGAGGGTGATGTGGTTTGGTAAACCGTCTGTGTGGGTTTGCAGTGGTGATCATTTACCTGTCTGGGATGTGGAAGACTTTCCCTGGTTGTATTCGTCTTCAGTTCTAATGAACTCTGGAGCAGGGGTTCCCAAACTTTTTGAGCCACGACCCCCAAGATAACATGTTGGTGTTCGTATCCCAACCTTGTTGTTTATGCATTGTGTTCCAAAATTAAGTTGCTAATTTCACAGATTTATCTCCAAATTAATGGTTTAATTTTGACAGCCATGATGCAAATCTCAAATTCATTTGATAAATGTTGGCCATACATTTTCTACAATTATCTGGCAATCCTCTGAATTTATCCCCCGACTCCCATTGGGGTCCCGACCGCAGGTTTGAAAACCACTGCTGTAAAGTACTTAATAATCCACCAAAGATTTATTACTTTGTGATTTAACGGAGAAATAATCGATCAATATATCTTTAGTTTTTGTGCTAGATTTTATAAACCATCCCCCTTCTGCTGTGGAAAATGATGCTCTGGGACAGGTGTCGATGGCACATCTATGGTGGCAGTTGAATGTGGTTTTTGTTTAATCATATGTGAGCAACAGTCAAGGATTAGAGAATGATCATGGGTTGGGGATCATATGCAGTTTCTCTCACAGCCACTAGGCCCAACTCTGATTCTCTGTGGATAAAACATCCAAAGGATAAAGAACTGTAGCAGAATCGGCTAAACTCGTCCACATGTGGAAAGGAAGTCCTAATTCCAGCTGCAAACAAGCAACCCAGGTTGTTTCTTTTTTGGTTGGTTTTTTTTAAGATGAAGACAGTCTTTTAATTTCTCAAACTTAGTTGAATGACGACTGTTCTAATATAGTGAGTTTGTTTCAGCATAATTCATATCAATGATCAATTTAATTCATCTGATGATGCAAAAGTCATTAACTTTAAAGTAGAGTAACAAATGAAAATAGAAAAGTAGGGTTTTTCTAGCTGGAGAAAGTCGTACAACATTCTTTAATGAAAACAGATAGAGGAGGTAAGAAAATGGAGAGCTTTGTATTGTTAAAGGAACATTTCTGCAGGATTTACAATAATAAAAAAGCTTCATAGAATTCAAAATGTCTCTTGAAGGTTATCCAAGATTTCCACATTAATAACTTACATTTATTTAGTTTAAGTCCCAGTTTTACCAGGGCAGGAACCAGGCCACCAACGAAGCTCTCGCAGGAAAAAAAAAAAAAGCTGCAGAACCCGTCTTAATCTGCTGCTGGTGTTTCAGTCTCATCAGTTTGTAGACGCGTTCCACAAGGCAGCATCGGCTTACGTTACAGCATTTAAAGTAAGAATGAGCATCTAGTGACGGTCTGTTTTAAAACCTCTCTCAGGACTCTCGTTATTTATTTAGTGTGGCATTTATTAACTCTTTAAGCCTGGTGTCCTATCTTTAAAACCTCTGCTCAAAAAATCTTATTCCCCATAATGAAATGAGTAAATCTCTGCAAGCACAAGGTCTATTTGAAGACTTTTGGAGTTATAATAAAGGAAACACTTGTGAGATTTAAGATGTGTAAATACCAGTATCTGTGTCACTGGGGGAGATGGCACATAGCACAAGTAAAAATGTTTCATACTTGACAAAAAAAAACACTTTCAGGATAAATGGTATCCCTTTGGATGCAGCTGTAGCTCTAAACCTTTATAAGATCATAGTATAATATGTGAACATTATCTCTGCAAAGGCCAGCTCTGATAAAGTAAAGCAGGACAAAATTTGAGCTTTTATCACAGATAGTTCTGGTGAGGTCTCCAAAATGGCAGTTTTGGCACCATCTGCTCTCATCATCCCCCAATTTGGAGGATTCAGCATCAGTATGAGTCGCCCGATGAGCAGCTTGGACAAAAAAAGCAACAGAATAGATCTCTACAGTCGCGTCTGGGCGATGAAATTGTCTCTGTTTGTTTCAATGGCTTCTTTGTGACTTTGGTATTCTGCTTCCTCAATGGGCTTCGTGGGATTTTTGCGCTCATGATACTCCACTATTGGGTAAGTTATCATCGTCAGCACAAGAACCGACAGCAGGATGTATAGTTTGTACTCGAGGCAAAGAAACGTGCTGTAGGCGAAGGCGATAACAAAACCGAGCGACTCCCACATGCGGTAGTTGGCGAATGCTGCTTCTTTTTCTCTTGGGAAGAGGATGCCATAAAGAGCTGCAAGACAGAGGTTAAATGTCTCAAACGGGCAGTAAAACTTGTTTTATGGTGCTTAACCTGAAAAGATTTTAGTTTAAAGGTAGAAAAATAGCAATACAAATACCTTTTACTACTATAAATATTCATGAATTTAACTGTTTCTGTCAATGATTGTCAAGAAACATACCTCTAGTGTTGGTATCAAAACAAATAATTTCCCCAAAATTTTTCCATGTACCTGCTCTATCTACAGTAGGATACTGTTTATGAGCTCACAGGATTTTCTTACCATTAGTTTGAGTTTGCCAGATAGCATCCGCCATGCCCCACAGAGCAGGGAACACAAAAAAGATGGGCAGCTCGTCGGGATGAGGCCTCCAGTACAAAAGAGCTATTATGCAAGAGAGGTTGGCCAAGGCGGCTGAAAGTGAAAACATCAATGATCGTCAAACAATGGTGATGATACGGGGGGGCACACCATCCCTGAAATCTTATTGGCCACCCCTGTGACTTGTCAAGTTTATTTACATGGAAACCATGGTAAATATCTTATCTTTTTGCTTTATCGCTGTCTATATGATTGTTTTTTGCAATTTTATTAGAATTCATATTTAATTTTTATAGTTTTTGATCATTTCATAGTTGATGACAAATGTTATAGAAGTATTTGTTCAATATAGCTTGTGTTTTATACGTGGCTAAACAGCTGTACTTGTTTTCTATTGCTTGATCATTGGTCTGTGTGTGTGTTGACTCTGCAATCTGAATCAAGCTTGATTTGCACCCGATTCAAACTCTGCTCGAGTCTAATGACCCATTAATTTCAGTCAGGTGTGTTGCAGCAGGGAAACTTCTAAAACCTGCATGACATGACCAGGATTGAGGATCCCTGGTCTAGTTGCCTCTGGACTCTGGACCTCTTCATCTAGTGTTCACCTTTTTTCTTGTTTTTTTTTCATTTCCCTGCTGCAACACACCTGAGTAAAATAATGGGTCGTTAAGATGCTGGTGCAGAGCTTGACTGCCAGCTGTTGGAGAACTATTTAATTTGAACCAGGCGTGTTGCAGCAGGGAAACCTGAAAAACCTGCAGGACCCTGGCCCAAGAGCTTCGGAGTTGGTGATCTCTGATGAATGCTAAGCTTGGCACATTTTGACAGAGAGAAAAAAAGTATTTGTGAAGGAAAAAGGTGATTTCCAAAAGAGATATTATTGGAAACTTTACACATCCCAGCATGGTGATAATGAGTCTGGTGTGTCAGTGTCCAAGGACCAGGACTGAGAAACACTGGTGTAGAGGAATAAAACTGCCCGTTTCAATGAATAGCTACACCTTTTGCCAGTTTCCCTGTCAATATAGACATAAACTGGGGTTCTCAAGTCTTTTTCATCCCAGTACATCTGTGTAACTGATAGGAGAACTTACCGAGGAGGAAGAGCGGAGCTCTCCCAGTGTACCGAGCAATTCTCCCAAAGAGAAAGGAACAAAGGGAATTGGACGCTCCGAAACACATCATCACATAGCCAACAAAGTGGATCCCCAAAGCACAAGTCACATAGTTCTGCAAAGACACGACAGGAGAGGCAACTTTTTATTCAACTAATAAAACTCCTACAAAGTTGATCATGAAATGTTTAAAGGCTCAGATTTTGGTTTAAACAGCCAGAAGGATTGTGAGCTGTGAACAGGACCACATGGGTTTGCATGTGATCTTCAGTAAAAGCTACAGTTGCTTTTTTTTTTCTACCAATATGTAACTGTTTGCTCACTGCAGATATAACAACTCTAAAAGGTGATTATATGTCCTGACTGCTCTTTGCCCCGTTGGTTCATCCTACTGCTG
>JAOXYM010000024.1:21737923-21751443 GCA_028567055.1 Leptatherina wallacei
AGCTGGCTTTCTTCTTACTAAAAAGGTAAATGTGATATGTATGACGGAAATCAGGATACATAATATTGCAATGCTAAATTTTTTGCATGTAACACTAACCCTGCTGTCAGCATACAAGCTAACAAAGGCTCGTGGCAATGCTTTATTTATTTATTAGCGCAAGCTGTTATACTCTTATATCGTCATGGCTGTGATTAGTTCGTAGGTACAAGGCCGTAGGCTGAGTACTGCCTTCAGACGATTGTTGATTCATCAGGCCATATTTACAAATTTCTAGATGCCCTAATATTAAACTTATATTCTCAACACAAACTACTGTGTTGCCTTGGACGATGAAGATGTCTTGACATTGAAAATATAAAACAATTATCAGTGAAATATCTAATCTAGCTAAATTTATTTTATAGTTTGTGCATCTAATTCCGGGCTCGGACTGAGTCCAGTGCAGGTAAACAAAGACCAACTTAGTTGAAGCGGCCCATGCACGTGCACAACATTGGCGTCACTTACACTTGTCGCCAGAGGGGGCAGACTTCTGGAAAAAAGCTAGAACTGGCGCTTTGCTCCTTTTAGATCAACAGGGAGACCAGTTTTGCACTGCTTGTAGAATTCCTGTGTGTTGTTGAACTTTAGTGCATCTTATTGACATCTGGATATATTTGTTTTTTCGGGAGTTTCTCTTTGTGTTTTTCAGGGTCATTTTTCAATGTGTTTTGAGATGACGTGTTCAAAACTTGAAAAGGTGTTGTTTCCCTTTCTTTTATTTATTTAACAAGAAGTAGGCTACGCGGTATCCCCTGCAACAGTGATGCTTTGTCAGATAAATGTGTCGCTCATCTAGATAGCAAGATAATCTTATCTCTTAATGCGCCATAACATTTATTTAAAGGGCAGCACTTGGTTTGGGATCTAGTGGGAACACATGTAATGATTGCAGGAGCAGATGGTTTTGATGTTTGCGGTTGGTCACAGCTCCAGATCTTGCAAAGACAACTGCTCCTGTACTTAGTTAACTTTAAGAAAAGTGTTGGAATAATCAAACAAAGTTGAGAGGTAGGGGATTGCTTTCACCCAACCAGTGCATTGCATGCAAGACAATAGTCGGGTTTGGGATGACGCGCCGTGATTGCTGAAACAGATGGTTTAAAAGTCACTGCAGGTAGGAACAGGCAGTTAGAAATTAGACTGCAGATCCCACTGAAATGGCAGCTTCTATACTTCGCAAATATTAAGCACACTATTGGAATTAACAAAGTTAGGCGAGTCTGTTCAGACTGCTGACAGAATGAGAATTACAGGGTTGTTTTAAGTTATGTTTTACATGCTAGAAGGAGATGAGATATCGCAAAAAATTAAGAAATCTCATTAGCAGATGACAATGGTTAGAAATCTTACTGGAGTGGGCAGGAGAACAGCATACACATCGAATGAGCAAGTCTAAATGGTCAGAAGTCCGGTGGGAGTCGGATTAAAAAGAAAGTCCTGGAGGGGCTCTGTACTATTACAAAAAAAACATTTTCTGTTAGCTTTTTAAAAGAAAAAAATAGATATGATGCATTTAATCGTTTCAGGGTAATGAGTGCTGTAATATCTTTATGCAGACAATCATCTTCCTAGATACAGTACCATTTCATTTTATTGGAAATATAATAAGGATGTGTGTGAATAAAACTCATTAGTTTGCATGTGGTGCTGACAGAAAATATAAGAAAAGAGAAGAACATACAGTAATACAATGATTCATTTGTTATGAACAGGACCTGAGGGGCCAGACTTCCCTAACCCAATATAAGTGCATGTCTTGCCCAAACGTCCTACAGGCTGTAAGCCGTTATCAGATTAAGTCTCAGTCTCCTCTGAGGCAGCCAGATTGGGTCTCTGCTGGCAATTCCGCCACCTATCCTCACTGAGCAACACACAATGTTTAACTCGGTGGACGGAGCCACCGCAAACCTCGAGCCAAAGTGTCTCTGTGCTGTCTGCTTTACATACAAACACAACATTAACAAACAGCATGTTAGGGGATAATGGGTGAGCCATCCTGTGAGCCACACACACACACACACATACACCTATTAGTACTCCCATCTCATTTTTCTAATTCATTGATTTAAAGACTAAAGAAGTTACTGCTCACTTAAGCAGTGAAGGAGAGCAGTCAGTTTCTCCAACACATGAAGGATGATTGAGAGCAGAGATTACAAGGAAATATTGCAGCTTTGTCATGTGAAAAATGAGTAAGGATAAGATTTTATAAAGTATTGGATGTCGCATGGTGTGAAAAATCAGTTGATTTCAGGTAAGTCATCTTACTCTTTCTAAGTATTATTGCTTATGCCTGGTTTAGCTCTATAACAGGTTGATAGATTTTATGATCAGTGCTTATAAAAAAGTATTAGGTTTTGTCTAATAACTTTCAGCCAAGTGTTAAATAGCTATCAAGTCAACTTTGAAAAAAGGAGAAGAGCTCTGATGTCTTCGATTCAATATTTTGATCATTTAAACATGTGTAGATTATGTATGTTAAAAGAAATGGAGAAGAAAATGCATCGCTTTAAGAAAGATGAAATTGTTAAAATATGAACTGTCGCTTCAGACTAAACATAGAGAAGCAGCTTTTAGCTGTTATGCTGCAAACAAGTGGAGCAAAGTCCCAGTAGATATTAAACTTTCGCCAAATGTAGAAACTTTAAATCTACTAACAAATGATAGAGATACCATTTTGCTTGTTTTGCTTTTTAGATTAGAGGCTCTCACACATCTACAATTACAATAATTCTTACAATAGTGGATAACAGATTATCTGTTTATTGATCAGTTTCATGTGTAAAAGACTGGTAGACATCCTAATTTTGCTTTGATTAAAACCATGTGGCAGATATGAAAAACCCATGGATAACTGATCAAAGCAAATCGAAAATGTACATAAATCAATGGTAATGAGAGCAGTCTCATACTACATGTAGTAGGTATCAAGGCTAAATAAACTATTCTAGGATCCAAGATCTGGAGCAGAAATTTGGCCATATTGTTTTAATTTTCATGCAAAGCCACATTTCTTTACAAAAAAAAGCAAAACAATTTTTATTAAACAAACAACCTCATCGATGGAGGGAAGAATTGTTACCGGGAGAAAGATTTTCATGATCTTGTCAACCACAATTAATCAAGATTTGTTGCTTTACAAAGAAAGTTGAGGTTTAAGTTTGAGAAGGCTGGATGAACATACTAGATTAAACTTCATCCAGCCTGTTCTCATAAAAAATGGGTATTCTTCCACACTAAGGCCCACTCTCAATTCTCCCCCTCAGCCCTTCCCTTAGCCCTTCCCCTCCGTTTTGCGCGTTCATGAGAAACCAAGGGGTGTCTAGATTCTCTTTTGGGGCGGGGGGAAGGGCTGAATACCCCTTACAGCAGAGCTTTTTCAGATGCAGACTTAACGGCAAAGGGGTAGGAAGAGTTTCACGCTTTTGCGCAGGAAGCAAACTGGCGCCGAGAGACCCGTACAGAAAAGTTGCCTTTTCGTAAATAACAACGTTAAAAATGTTTACCTGTTGTTAAAAACTTTACAATAGATGTTTACTCATGACGGCACAATGCAGCGTTTGACCACTCTACGCATCTTTCGGACATAAAAGTAGCGATGTCGTAATTTGCATAAAGGTTTAAATTGATTATACTCTGGGAACATTATATACAATATAACGATATATGTAATTTTAATTTCTGTGGTTAAAAGGATGTAAGTTACAGCTCTTCTTTCTATTGTATAGTAAGGTCTGTATGACACGCGTGTCTTGTAAACAGGGAGCCACGAGCAAACCAGCCTCCTAATACGTTCAGATTATACGGAGGAAGGGGGGGGCCTAATTCATAGGGCTGAAAACATTGCCCCCTGCCTCCACACTTTGTTTAAAGGCGAAGGGGTAGGGCTAAGGGCTGAGGGGAAGGGCTAAGGGGGAGAATTGAGATCGGGCCTTAGTCGACCCAGTTCCGACATCACCCATCAAAGATGGCAGCTAATTCCCAGATCCGACTTCCGACCTCAGAGCCAAATCGAACACACCATTAGATTAAGCCCTCTCGTGGTGAAAGGCATCTATATTTTTAATTCTTTGTAGTTTTTTTTCTCTTTTCAATGAGTGCCATCGATGACAAGTTCCATTACAAATCTCATCAAACCCCCTGACACAGGCCAGTGAGCTGAAACGCGTTGTCTTTTTAACCCTTTAAAGCCTAACCCAAGAAAAATCAAAGGAGTTTTTTGTGGTTTTAATCCCCACTCCTTCATAAGCTAAACAAGCTATAAGGCAGCACTGATATGTGAAACAAACAAATGACTCCCCTAATGTCCCAGCTACATCTTTATAAGCCTGAAACCCTTAGAACTGAAAAAACCTTAAAAGGTTGAACATCTTTACGAACCAAGCACAAAAGTTCAGTTGCTTTTATTTGTGTATGGATCACAGAATTTTTCATCCCATCCCAACAACTTCTAATTTAAGTTTATATCATAACTACAAATAAAACACATTATTTGGAGAATGAGAAGATTTTTAGTGGCACTAATGTTTTATTTAGGTCAGTGAGAGCTGTGAAGGAAGAATTCATTATTCCTGCTTGAGCTGGGTCACACACTCTAATCCCAAACCCCTACCTGTCTGACTGCTGCAGTCATGGGGAAAAAAAACCTCCCTCTCTCAAACACACACTTTCCTCTCTCTTTTCTCATCCAATCCTCAGGCTCTCTTGAGCAAATCCTTCTAGGAATCTCAGGCCTGTGTGAGAACCAAACTTTGTTCTGGCTGATATGAGTTTTAAAGACAAGAAACAATACTGATCCTTCTGGACTCCAGAAACTGAAGGTCTCATCAAATTTGATGAAAAATATCCAGCAACCAACTATGCAGAAACATCTCTGGAACAAAAGTGACAGTAAATTAATATTAATCATTAAGAAATGTTGTATATAATTTTCCCCATGTACAATCTGCTGACCAGACATCAGAATGTGGAAACAGACAACATCTGATTTTTAATCAAGTCAATATTAATCCCATATATTTACATCCAAAGTGAATGACCTCATCACACAGACAGGCTGTCTCTAACAGTAATTACTTGTTTTAATGTCAAACAACCCTTAGGCGTTCTTCCCATAAACCTTAAGGCCAAATGATTAAATCTGCCTGGCTGTAGTTCAGCTCCAAAAAGGCCTGACTGCTCATGCAAAGATTGAAATGACAATAATTTAACTCTACAGCTATTGACTTATGCAGTTATTACATTTTTCTAGAGCAACAATATCTTAACTTTTCTAATCTCCTGCAGCTTTCATAATGACCTTTTAAATGGAATTACATTAGAAATGTATCATTTATCCCAGAGGGAACTTGTAATGTTGTAGTAGGATTTTTTTTTTTCAAAGGAAATAATTATAAAACCGATAATAGTTAGTGTCTTGCCCCGCGCCACATCCTTGCAAGCAGAAATAAACACACCGGACGTTTTGAACGCGCACCGTGGCTAATTTAGCAAAGAAGCGCAAGAAGACATTATTGAAGGGAGACAGGATAAGAAAGAGAGTAAGAGACAGAGCAAGAGATAAGATAAGACTGCCTGGAGAACTCCCAGTACAGGTAGGATGTCTGACTGAGTAGCTCAGCTGTTAGAGGATTGAGACCGTTCCTAATGCAAATGCTGGTTACATTTCTATTTATATTCTACATTTTCAGATGTCTCCCTATCAGATGACGTCCATTTTCCACATAGTGCAATTGTTCCTTTGCCTTTTGAATGCTTAGAAGGATAAAAGAGGGGGTGTTTATCCACACACTTTTCTATGAGACAGCACTAGGCAAGGGATTTGGATTTATATGGTACTTTTCACATAGGATGGTGACCCTGCTTCCCCCACAGCTCTGCATTAGAATAAGTGGGTATAGAAAATGAATGAAGTGAGTTCATACATAAAGCAATCCAGTATGCCGTGCATGACCAAAAGAAACAGACAAATAAAATACATAGTGTACATTTTTTTTTTTTTTTAAATAGGGATATTTTCTTGATTGAAGGTGGTGGATGTAGCTCTGCGTCTCTGCTTTTTCTGCCTAATGTTTTACTCTCTGAGTATAAAAAGCTGCTGTGTTCTGGGAAAACTGGAATGAACATGGGGTGCTTCTGGGGTGAAGTTTGGCTGTGGACTGAAATTCCAAGCAAACACAAAGAGTTGCTGTGTCTGATTTTTTGATCATTGCAATGAGTATCCATTTGAAAGAAAAAAATCTGCATACATCTCAGTCCCAGTTCACTCTGAGAGGAATCAGCTAGGTGTGTCAGACGAGCGCTGCCGGCATTAAAGAGCTTGTTTACAGTCTGGACTGGCTTATCATTTGCAAAAGTGCATTCCCTGCAGAGGAAAGGGTCGAGTGAGACCAGAGGTGATGGCAGAGGTTAAAGGTCATCATTTGTGGAGCAGCTGGGAAGGGAAACAGACAGAGGAACAGACAGATTAGACGCCACTAATTTCCTTCCTACCTCAACAATGCAGCATGTTTGTAATAGCAGAGTATAGTAAGAATAAAGTCAGCTAAGATTATTGTCTCTGGAATAACACTTAACGTTATTGTGGACACAATTTTAAAATATATTAACTTCTTATGAAAACTAATCAAGGTTGTTGGTTTGATGTTGTGTAAAACTAAACTATACTTTATTAAAGAATTAAAGAAAAAACGAAATTTTTTCAGTAATGAAGTAGGAACAATTTGTGTAAACCATCCTCCTCAATGTTGGAGTAAACCCCCCCCCCCCCCCATTAACAACCGAGGTGATTGCATCCCTTTCATTGGTGCCTAGACTGAAAAAGTTCTGTTCCCCTTCGTCTTTAATGGCATATGTTTACATTTCCAAGTAGACAGTCATAAAAATGCAAAAGAGGCCTGAGAACCAGATTCTGTTCATCTCTTTGTTCAAATTCTTGCTAACACAAATATATAACCAGCCAATCCACCTAATGGCAACTTCATGCATTTAGTCATGCAAATACGGTTAAAACGACTTCCTGAAGTTCAAACTGAGCATCAGAATGAGGAAGAGAGGCGATTTTAAGCGGCTTTGAATGTGGCATGGTTGTTGGTCTGAGTGTTTACTGGGATTTTCACACAACAACCATCTCTAGGGTTTACAGAGAATGGTCTGAAGAAGAGAAAATATCCAGTGAGCAGCAGTTGTCTGGACCAAAATATCTTGTTGATGTCAGAGGAGAATGAGCAGACTGGTTGGAGATGATAGAAAGGCAACAGGAAGTAAAGAAAAAACCCCACTGGTTCCAACCAAGGTATGTAGAATAGCATCTCTGAACACACATGTTAATAACAGGAAACTGAGGCAACAATTCTGACCAAGACTGGACAGTAGAAGATGGAAAAATGTTGCCTGGTCTGATGAGTCTCCATTTCAGCTCCACATTCAGATGCTAGGCTCAGAATCTGGTGGAAACTTCATGAAAGCATGAATCCATCCTGTCTTGGATCAGCGGTTCAGGCTGCTGCTGTTGTAATGTGCAGGGGATATTTTCTTAACCCACTTTGGGCCACTTTATATTAACTGGGCATAGTTTTAACTACCAGTTGTTGCCATCGCTGTTGTATGAATGTGTGAATGTTTGGTGGTGGTCAGAAATGCCGTTGGCATGAAATGGCAGCCACGTTTTCATCAGTACACCTCAGAATGACTTTGGCCACATGTCCCAGATAGCAAAAAAAGTTTGGTCTAAATATGGCCGACATTTGTAGTTTTGTCAACAAAACAGCCAAAACTCAGCCACATGACCACCCCATCTGGCCACAAAACACTAGTCAGTGCTTCAACTGAGCCATAAGTGCCAAAATTAGCCCAGGATAGGGCCAAATGTGTCTGCTATTCAGGGCAGTTTACAACCATGAAGTATGAATGTAGCTTGAATGAACAATGGATTCAATGTGAAGTACTTTGGGTGCTTTGCAAACTTCCTATTGGCAAAAAAAGCATTGGATAATGTTTGAACACTGAAATAAATGTACTGGACAAGGAAATGCTCTAACTAATTAGGTTTTATTGAACTTAATGCAGATAATTGCAAATGTTTAAGAGCCTAGAAACACCACGACTTTCTTAGTTTTACACAAAAATGAAGATATGCTGCAAGGAGCAGTGGTTCAGACACTCTCAACAAACTTATCTAAATGTAGAAGAACTTTGTGAGCAAAAATCAAGGAATCAAATGCAGCATGTTTGGGTTTCTGGGTTTGGGTGCTCGTATATTTCTCTCAAACCATATTCATTCGTTAATATTGGCAGGCTTTGCTGGAGCAGAAAAAGCGTTTTTTTTTTTAAAAAAAAGTGTTTTAATGTTGGATTTTTTTTTTTTTTTTTTTTTAATTGTTGAGAGGAATGTGTATTTTGTGCAAAAACAGTTTATACACATCAGTTTCTCTCCTGCACTATCAAAGTGGTTTGTTTTGTAACTTTTTCCTCAAAGGTTTGCGTCCAGTTTGCAAGCACTCTCACAACCATGTTAAATGCAACCTTTAGCTTTACCTGATAGACAGGCCTGATGTGCCTTTTCAAATTAAAACATTACAAGAATTGCTTGAAACTTGGATGAAGACAGTTTGTTTGTTGTGCAGATACGCTGGACGGGAAATATGGATTCTCTCAACTCATTTTAAACTTCTTTTTAATCTTACGCTCCAGTCTGATGCTAATTTAAGGCTCACTCAGAACCACACCGGATAGGAGTGTAAATTCCTGAAACATGACATGTTTTTAGAAGCAGTGGTTGACTTTGGATTTTATTTAGAATTTACTAAATGTTTTTATCAATGAGAAAACTTATTATTACGATTGAAAAAGACAGTAAATACTGACAAACTGTCTCCTTTAAAAAAAAAAAGGAGGTTAAAGAACACGGATTGGTCTGAATCAGCTTTGTGCAAACCGCAGAGTAGCTGCACCGCGGGGCTGCCTGAGACTTAAAAACCACAACTGCCTTTTGCTTTTAGCAGCTGGTATCTGCAGTGAGCATCACTTTCAGCTTTCAGCCCCTCTCACTGTTTAGTTGTCAGCCCGCGCCAGCCGCAGTGACATATGTGGGTATTTCAGCAGTTACACGTCATTAGTGGTTTCAATATTTTCTGCAGCTTAACCAGAGATGTGCTAATCCCGTGTCTGCTGTTGTGGAGGGAAGCTCCAGTCTTCACCATGACACACAGACATGTCAGTGTCTTTTTCAGGCTTCTTTTTTTTTCATTTCAACAGTTTTGACACTCATTTCTTTTTAAATAACACATTTATTCTCTATAAAGGAATACTGTATAACTTTTGGCCACTAGGGGCACTAAAAACCTGTAACTTTCCACAGGCCAAATGACACTGTTGCAAAATTAAAGGTAGGGTAGGATATCCTGGAAAAACAGTTTGAGCAAGCTACATTTCGAAAATACACAATTCAAAAGTCCAGTCCCTTTCTTCAGACTTTTCCCTGAAGCCACGCCTCCAGAGCACGGGAACTCCATATGTCTAATGCCCCTTTCCCACCAGCACCTAGTCAGCCCAGCCCAGCACCACACCGCCTGAAGTGTTTGTGTTCACAATTCGATTTTTCCCGTGCGAGTAAATACACTTTTAGCACCTACTCCGTTGAGGTTCTGAAGGACCCGAAAATGGTGACGTGTGCAGATTGCAGGCCACTATTGGCCAGAATCTGATATCATGGGATGACTCATGAGCGCGACTCCCGACCGCGCCAAACCCAAAGCCAAAGCCGCAACCAGAGAAAACATTACAGCAGGAGAGGCAGAGCAAAAAGAGATGGAATCCCGAAAATCTTTTTCTACCTGTGAGCAACATAATGAACAGCAGGTAAATCACAAGCTCGACTTCCTCCATTGTTGTTGTCCAGTGTGTGTCGCAAACAAATGAATTCACGAAACCTCGGTAAGACGGCCCCGCCCACACTGAAGACGGCTGCTATTGCCTTCTGAAAACCCATTTGTACGACCTGGCCTTCAGACCAGCATGAGACTCTGGTTTTGTGTTTATTTTGTTTTTATTTTGTTGTTGTTTCCCTGTGTTTTATTTCTTTCTAGCGGTTTTTATTGTTTTATTGTTTCTTAAGTGTTTTATTGCTTTATCGTTTTATCGCTATTGTTCCTGTTTTTATTTTGCACTTTATTTTATATCCATAATGTATTCAGCACTTTGTTTCAATCAACGTTGTGTTAAAGTGCTTTATAAATAAAGTTGAGTTGAGTTCTATTGTAATCGGAACAAACAAAACCAGGGTAGTGTGGTGTTGGCTGAATGAAGGCAGAGCTGACTAGGGGCTGGTGTGAAAGGGGCATAAGAAGAACACAGGGAGGGACAAATGGAAGTTGAGTTTGACAGACATATCACCATCCAATTGTTTAGAATGGGCCAGTTAAAATGATTGGATGGGGCTTTTTCAGCCCTGTCTGTTCCACAGGTGACTAAAATATTTTATTTTTGTGTTAGAGCATTTAATTAATTGGTTGCAATCAGGGTGTGAAGAGGATTTTAAGCAATATAATAAAAAATGCTCCTGGAAAACATCTCTTACCTCACCTTTAAACTGTCTCCATCCGTGTTTTGGAATCGTTTTTGTAGACCAATTTGACCAGCTGATAGCGCAGTAATTCGGATTCAGGAATTTTTTTAAGGATTCTTAGTGTGCGCAAAGATCCTCCATACTGCATGTATATCACGGTGCCCCCTGTTCAGGGGGCTCTAGTCAAGAAAAGGTTAAAGCATATTTAAACAGCCCGATTTTTGTTCAGTTGTACTAAAGGAAAATGTGTAAAAATCCCAGAAAGCTTCTTCTTCAGATGGATATTTGCTTTTTATCATATTTACTTGTAGCTTGTTTGTACTGAGCTACATATGGCAAACGGGCTTAGTGTTTTACACTGGTGACAGTCGGGAGTCACTCTCAAAACATCCATTTTATGAGTGTGTGTGTGTGTGTGTGTGTGTGTGTGTGTGTGTGTGTGTGGCGCAGAGACACCAGACGCTCCATTGTTATGTGTTTGCTGACATGGTGCATCATCCGCAGGGCTTCTACTGTTGCTTTCCCAGCAGCACAATGAGCAGGCAAAGCAGAGATGCTGAGCCCAACACTGCACGGCTTTATTTAGCTGAATGACACACACAAACACACATGCATTCAAACAACCCAGCGGGCAGATAGAAAAACAGATATGTGTGTGTTGGTATCACAACAGCAGCGAGAGGACAGAGGAAAAAAAATCAGAAATCATTTTCTTCAGCTACAACAAGACCGGTTGAAAATGATATTTGGATATAGGTACACAGAGTTTATATAATGTTGTTTGATTTAATGGGGACAGAGTGTTTTCTTTATAAAGTTGAACAAAAAGAATAGTTTCTGGAGGTGTGATGAATTTGTTCTTGTGTCAACAGTGGCAGCAATGTGCTCTGAATGCAGCACTGAGGTTCACTTTGATGCCAAAACTAAGAAAAGAAAATATAAAGAGATAGTAAAAGCTTAATTATTCCAAATCTATCTAGTTGCTATATCTTATGGTTTATAATATATCTTGAGGCACTTTTGAGGCACATTTCTAAAGTTGCATTGCTGAAAAACACCAAAGATGACTGTTTAACAGACAGAAAATAAGAGTTGCAGCAACAAGGCGATTCCCAAACAGCTGTTAGCTGAAAATCTGGCTTATCTCATCATGATGGGCAGTGTGTCCTTGAAATATTTAGGGAAACTGGACAAAAGAAGAAGAGCCAGGTCTGCAAAACTGTCTACAGCCGATGAACAGGATCTGAAAGTGATGTTCAGAAGAAATAGGAACAAGTTGTTGTCGTCTAGTTGTGAACTTGAACATAAGTACGTGTGTTTGTGAGGCTATCGTAGCTAACAGCCTAGGTGTGTTAAGATACTGATGCAGAGACATGATGCTGATCCTACTGTTGTAAAGATGTGTTAGAGGTCTTTGACATGACCTTTTTAGGTATGGCCCTGCTCAAACCGGACCTAAGCCTACATTATAGGAAAGGACGGTTGGACAGGAAGAGTATGATAAGATAGAGTTGATAAAAGAAAAACGCTTGAATGATTTTTGACTCTCTAGCTTTAGGCTTAGAATACAGAAGGGTATCAGTCTAGTTTGCGATTGTATTTACATGTATCTTGCTGCTTATTTTTTAGATAAAAGATTTCAGAATTTTCTGAGGAAAAACCTGATTCACTTTTTGAAGATCCCTGAATCCCTTCAACTAAGGATATTTAAGGAACTTGGAGCCTCCCGACACACGGACAGGACCAGGTTCTTCCTTTCTTCTGTGAAAGTGGGTTGTTGTTCCACGCTTAAATTGAGACTGTTTCAAACAGAATAGATGCCGTTGGAGATGTATTTATACACTTAATATACAGAGACGGGTTTGCTCTAAGACTTTAAAGTTTAGACCTCCTGTATACAGGATTTACTAATGTGACGGCACATCACTGTTTTTGCTTTTGAATTAATTAGTTTCTGTTGCAGGTGCCGTCTGGTGCAATTAGGGGCATGAGCCACTTCTGGGCCGAGTGGGCTCTGCCCCTATTCAAGTTTTCCCCCTGCCTGTTGTCAGTGTGTCTCCCAGGCTTGGTTGGGAGAGTGCCTTTGTCTTGGGCAGGTTGTTGGTTTGATTTGGTTTAGTTTGTTTTGTTTTGGTTTCTACAGATAAGTTAATTTACATCCATGCACACCTTACACAACTGATGTCCACTTTTATATGGTTTTTTTATGTTTCTATCACTAAATAATATTTTTTGTACTATACCACTTTGTACCTGCCTCCCTCCTTTGTAGCAGCCCTTGAGCCGGGGTGTAACATAAAGCACTGCTGTTTCGAAAGTAAAGGCTCCCTGCTGGATGAAATAGGGGTTAGAGTCTAGGCAAAAACCTGACACAGGACCTGAGAGATGCATCTGGACCTTCAACTGATCCATCTGTTGGCTGAAGCTTCATCAGAAATGGTCTCAATGGAGGGATGGCTGTCAAGAAGCCATTTTTTGACAGAAAATGGAACAAAAGGCAGCCAATAGAAAAAGAAGAGTTTGGAAAGTTCTTCAAGAAGTCTGGAGAACTATTCCTGTAGACTACTTGCTTGACTCAAGCTTGTAAGACTTGTACAAACTCTTTTTTATTTGCCTTATCTACTGTATTTCCAAGAATGTTTGCACATTTCCTTTAATCGTTGCACCTATCTCCTGTTTGAGGGGTGGCTCAAGACTCTTGCGCAGTACTAACACTTTAAAATCTTGCAAATGTGATTTACTTGAGGTGAACAAAAGAGCGAAGCCATGAGAAAATCCTGAGATGCACAAAATGTCATGTGAGCATGCTGAACATACAGTACAAACAAGCGTCCAATAACAGCTTCTTTCATGCAGTTGGGCCAATAAAACCTGCTTGTTATCAAGGTTTGGGGGGGGGGGGGGGGGGGTT
>JAOXYM010000024.1:21751543-21763164 GCA_028567055.1 Leptatherina wallacei
GGGGGGGGGGGGGGGGGGGGGGTGGGGGATTCAAGAACATCCTCTCCTTTCTCTGCAGATATTCAGCAAGAGAGCAGAGATGATGACAGAGAAAAAAAACTAGCATGAATTATTCAACTCTTCCTTTGTCTCCTCTCCATTTATCTCTCAATCCTCTTTTTCTCCTCTCCTAACCGAGCTGCTACTCTGACAGCTTCATTGTTGCTGCTGGGAGATACTTGGTGTATATGTGGGTGTGTGAACCTCAGTGTGCTTGTGATGTGTGTGCGTAGACTGCTGTATAATAGTGCCGTGTGTCCACCCCCACCACACACGCTACTTTAAATAGGCTGGTAATTAGACAGGCAAATTACAGTCCTTTCTGCCCGCCTGCAGCTGAGGACTGTGGGAAACGTAGGCACCTTAAGTGCTTCCTTTCTTGCAACCGTGGCAAGAGACCAGAAGTGTTTTTGAATTTCAAAAGGCAAAGAGGGGTAGAAAAAAAGAAGACTGAGATGAGTCTTTATTAGTCTAGAGGTTCATGGTGTTTCTGATCGGAACATGCACTGATTAAATGCTTGTTTACTGGCCCTGATGCATTCTGGGAAACAGACTATGCTGTAGAAGCAAAGGGAAACATTTTATTGTCGCTTCGGTTCTGGAAAATATATCTTAAACTGGGTCAAAAAGCACAGTGTCAATCATTGGAGAGGGATGCACTTGGATCCGATTTGATAATGGTTGTCATGGTTTTTGGGTGTTTTTTGTTTTTTTTACTATTGATGTGGTTGTTCTTCAATAAAAAGACAGAATCCAACAGATGCACCACAGACAAGTTATTTTGTTTTATTTTGTTTTAAAATTGCTGCAATTGCTCCCCGTGTGTTTCAGGATTGATTTTTAGGTTCTTTTAGTTGGCTGATGTATTATGCATAGATCATTTTATAACATAAAGCACTTTGTGTTGCTTTGTGGCATGAAATAGTCATGATCCACTCCCTGAGGTCCACATTTAGATCCTCCTACAGACTGACTTATGATGACAGTGTCCGTTTGAGTCTGTAGACAGCCCTCTGAACTCAAGATTTACAGCTTATAAATTTGGTAAGCAATCACTATTCCGGACATCAAAATCCCACAGTCTACACATGAAATATGGTGATAGCTGCAGAAACGAGCAACACTTCTGTCAGCTTGTCTAAATAAATCAGTCATACATCACTGTCTGACCTCTGTCAGTAAACTTATTGATGTTGTGTTTGTGTGAAATATGTATTGCTGACGATGGCCCGGTGACCACAACAAGCAAAAATAACGTGCATTTTATTAACTGTCTCTAAATGTAAGGATTATTTGATTAATATCACCATTACTTGGCTAATGTGGACATTTGCTGATGATTTCAAGATTGATTGAAAGAATAATCAACATGATGCAGATTTGAAACGTCTTATTCAAAATAGCTTGCAATCTATATCATAAGAAAAAAAGTGCTGAGAAGTAGTAATCTTTTGACATAATTTGGTTTACTGCAAAAAAAATCCAGTTTCCACACTAAGAGCAGCCATCCCTGTCATACTTTTGATGCTTTTAAGTTGAGATCATGAGTTAATTACTGTTATTTGAGATCACAAAGCTTGTTTTCATGTAATACGTTGATTTATCTTGGATATATCGCCCAAAAAACCCCAGAAAAATGCCTTTATAACAACCTGCTGTAACTTGCCACAACATAATGAGCTTTGTTTTCTGTAGATGCTGAAATGATGATCAAGGTAAACTTAAAAATAAGTGATTCATGTGTTTGCATCTAATTTCATTGTTCATCATCGCTGCTGGGAAGAATGTAAACCAGGGATCCTCAATCCTGGTCCTGCCACTGCATTTGAAACTGTAAGGGAACATAGTAGCATGTGGAAGATCATTATGCTGCCACAACAGCTGGTCATCTGTGAGATGACATCCCATTCCTCAACCAGGAGTTGTCAAAGGCCACCCAGTGTGGTTCTGCTGGTCTCTCTGGCATGTTGAGCACAACCAAGCTGATCCCATAAATGTTCAGTTGGGCTGAAGTCTGGGCTCATGGCAGGTTATTCCATCCTCTCCAATCCCAAATTCTGGAGGTACTCTGTGATGATCCAGGCTCTGTGGAGGAGAGCGTGGTCATCCTGGAGGATGGAGGTATGGCCCAGATTCTCACCTCTGCCTCCAGCTCTTGTTCCAATAGGTGTCAGTCATGCGTATCTGTGACTGACAAACACCGGGTAGCATTTGAATCCATACCATCAGGAGAACATTGCAGGGGACATTTTTGGGGGGGACACTACCTACATGTTTTGCCTTGTTGCTCATTTTAGAGAAGCACAATCCTTAAAAGTTACACCTCCATTGTAAAGGTGACAAACCAGGCTTTTCAACCATGTATGATACAACAAATTGGTTGATCATTTCTCTCCTTTAACATTAGCAAACACTTATCATTTTACTTTTGGTGCTATGTTTATATTCTGTTTGTTTCCTGACAAGTTTTTCCTGAACTCTTAACAAATCTCTTTGTTCGGCATAGTTTTTAAAAGATAATCTGTTATCTCAAAAGAACAAACGTTATCTCTAACAGCATATATTAGTTTGTGTCAAACAATCCCTGTCTAATAACAACAAAGTTAACTTATCTCAAGATAATGGCGTTAACATTTTTCAGGCGTGGCCGCTGTTGGCCTCTTTAACACGACTTTATCTATGTTTATATTTCTATATGTTGAGATGACAGGGCCAATGCTATGAAAGTAAACAAGGTGAACAAAGGTGAAGAGAAACTACTATTATTTTCGGAATTAATTAATTAATCCATATCAAAACCACAACATTTTTAATGCAGATGATAATCAGACTAATAAATATTCATATAATTAAAAGAGCCTGCAAACTGAAGCTGGTTGTTTTTGTAATTTCTTCAGCTCCATGTCCTGTCCAGTGTTATTTTACTGGAACTATGTTTTAACCACATTAACAAAGAAGAAACTTTTAATCCGCCTCTTCTCAGAACAAGCTGACTCGTTAATATCTCCACAAACTGGTTTCTGCTGCTTACTCACACACACACACACACACACATACATGTACGGGTGAGTCGAGACCGTGCAGACAGGTACGGCAGCATGCACAGCATGTGACCTTTCCTTTTAGTTTGAATATTTTTTAACTGGTCTGACTGGCTGTACAAGCCTGTGTCTGCTCCTTATCTCACCTCTGATACTTAAACACTCCGTCAGCTGACTCAACAGTATCACTAAATGTTTTTCCGATTGTTCACAGTTGATGTTTTCATTGTAAAATTCCTTTTCTTGTAATTAATTTCACACCGTGTGTTATTAAGATGCAGAGTTAAAAACTGAGAGTAAATGAGCAAAACTGGGTTGTTTTTTTATTATTAAAAAGGCTTTTAAAGACAGTTATTTGGACAAAATAAGCTAAAAAAAATAGTTATTAATTTAATTGAGAAAAAGATGATTATTTGGCTAAACTCAATAATCAGTCACTTAAATCAGTCATTTAAAAAGTGTGATAACTTCACCAGTTGTTGCCTTTGTGAGCCACAAAGTGCATCAATATCAAGAGCAACAGTCCAAACAATGTACTCCCAGAGAACATAAAACAAATATGATATAGATAACGAGAGAGGCTGATATAACTGGGAATGAGTTACCTCACAAGTGTTGGGTGGAGCCTTCTCCGTGTGGGTGTATTAGTCAAGTTGTGAGGACATACTGTAGATGGTTAAACAGTCATATTGTACAGACCTGACTCCCTTTTAGAGACAAATAGTTGTGGAAAGTCATATAAGGTTAAGGTTTGGTAAATGGTGGGTGTACTGTAGGTCTGACTTGAGTCTGTTTCTGTAGGAGGACTTTGTGTCAGCTGGTGACGAAGGTTAACTTAATGTGGTGGAGGCTGATAAACACACACACTCACTTGGAAGACATCACAGTAACTTACATTTATTTCTTGTTGACCTACCTGAACAACTACTTGCCCAACCTTTATTTTTATCTGAGTTGGATGATTGAAATAGTTTCTATTTAATGTTATAACCTTGTAGTCAAAGGCCTAGGATCAATATTAAGGTGTATTCATATCAGGATAAAATGAAAATTTAATTCTTGGCTTTCTTATAAAAAAAGATTGACGTTTGCACTTAAAATATAGCCAAAGGAAAAACTTGATTTTGAGGCAAAATTGAACATTCATAATCAATAATAAATTGCAGATATATTCATACTGTGTTGTTAAATATCAGTCAACATAGTTCATATCGTAACAGACTGAGATATATTACAAGTGATTTACATGTTGATTGTTTTCATGCTCACAAAATTAGTTCAGCTGAGATACTGTAAGAATATTCTGTTACTGTAGTAGAGACATTTACAGAGTGTCATTGAACATGTCAGAAGCCAAATAAATTTTTTGGGGCAAATCATGACATCTGATGAACTCCACTGTCCCAACACTGCAGATTCACTGCATCATCATTTCTGAAAATCCAAGAAAATGACTTTGGTATTTCTTCAAGGCTAACAATTATGTATATGATCTGACTGATGGTGATGCTTTAGATTCCTGCTGCTAAGACCCAGCGCTATGAGTTTCATGATACTGATGATTGTAGAGAATATGAAGCTGGTGTCATGTATCAGTTTCTTTAGAAGCCACATTGTATTCTCACTCCTTCTTAGGCTGTCTTGTGTATGCACAGACCCTTCAAATGAACGTTAGGACAAGGTTTCTACTCTCAAACTGCAAATCAGCCTTTGACAACATATCCTAATCTATTCTACTCCCTCTTTTCTTAGTTGCTGCACCAACAGTCCGTTTTTGCATCTTTGCATGTGAGGGGAGCTGGTGAAGATAGCATAAACCGCTACATGTTATAGCTTCTCATATGAAGCACACATGGGAACACATCTCTGTTTGGAGCCTGTCATGTCAAAACAGTTTGAATTAATGTATTTTGTGGAAACAGAGGGGCTTCAAACTAAATCAGGAATTTGGAGAAGGAGGAGTTGTCAGGGATCAAGTTGTAAAGCAACAACATAGAAAGCAGTTTTAAAAACTGGGTTTTTATTGATACAAAAATTACAAATGAAGACAAAATTTCAAAAAAAGGGAATAAACAAGTCGGCCTATAAAAGAGGTGAACTAAACTCCTGACACAATGACACATAAGGGTAACTTATGTAGCGGTTTGACCAAACCAAAGAAAACAAAATGTTTTCTCAAAGAACAATAACTAAAAAAAGACCCAAACTAACTAAACCTGGAAAAAAAAAAACATAATCCAGGAACATGGTAGAGCCTGGTGTCGCACCTTTGCTCCAACGGGAAAGGAAGCTACCCCACTATGGTAACTCCAAGACAAAGAAACCGATATTAACCGAACATAATGTATATAACCTTCCATTGTTGGCATGTGTGCGCTACGTATCAGCAATGCAAGTTAACATGTTAAATGTTCGCGTCTGTAAAAGAAAAACTGAATGAAACAATGGAGATTAGTACGAAACTGTTTAACCAATGTGGGACTTGAGCCATCGCAGGGTTAAATATGCAAATTAGAATAAAGAATAAAAACATTGCCAGCCAGAGATGATGTCAGGCGTGACCTGTGACACATGTGCATCATAGTGCATGAGCAGATATGTAAGTAACAGCTCTTTAATGACTGTGAGAACTGCTGTTGTAGCCATGGCTCATTCAATGAAACGACCTTTACAACTAAACAAATCCTTTGAATGATGTGACCTGTGTAATCCATTTCCCACTTAAATGTTAATAAGCTGCGTGTTCTGGGTGGTCTGCGGGTTCAACAGATACAGATCATTTCAGGAACGGTTTTATATTGAACTTTAGTAGGAATTTTATTCATGCTTTGGTAAGAATATGCTACTTTCTCTCTGCAGAAACCAAAGCGAAGGAGAACACCACAGAGATCTATTTAGAAACGCTATTTTGGCCGCGCTCTGGCATCAGTCCAGTTACACAACAAGTGGGCAGCGAGCCAAAGAGGGGCTGCAGTTTGCTGCTGACTGATCAAGCAGCTGCACCTGGTTCAAATGAGGACTGTCCACACTGCGACTTGTCAGTGAAAGATGCTGTTCTGCAGAAAACCACATGCTGCGAAGCCTGACTGGCAGAGGGAGTCGAGAGTTTGCATATGCGCTTCTGTTTATGTGCTTCCTCCAGGCGATCAGATACAAGTCATCCAAATAGAAGGTTGGTCTGTCTGTCAGCTTGCCAACCTTTGAGTCGGTATGTCAATACACTCGCCTGCTATTTGGATCTGTAAGGAGTGTTATTAGTATATTATCTTTTCTCTTTTGGCTAATATTTGAAAATAAACAGGCAAATTAGATTTTACCACAAAAATGAAATGAAAACAGTTATTATATCATATGTATCATATTATAACAAATGCTGCATTTTTATGGAATAATATAATGAAATCTACCACAACTGGACTCACACAGGTGCAACAAAATCATATCTTCACCAAATTTCCACTGCTAGTCTTGTGATGTCTGATTCCATGCCAAGAAGAAAGTTGAAGGAACCTTTTTTTTTTGCGAAGACCGTGACGGCCTGAGGTATGTTTTGTTTTAGTCTCTGTTTACACATCGGCTTCAGTTAAGCGAAACAAACGTCAAGCTTCGACCTGTCAGTGCATGGTCGAGTGTTTAGGTTGTGGCCTGTTAGCAGATGTTATGGCCACAAGGAGTTCAGTTTGTGGGAGTTTTCAATCTGTAATAGTGCAGCTGTTTGCACAGGACACACAGCAGGTCTAGTCTTACTCATACTTTTTTTTTTTTAATGGAGAGTTCGCACGGTTGGTTGTCTCTATGATGGACTAGTGACCAGTCCTAATGTAGTCTCGCCCTCTACTATCCTGATCTGGATAAAGTGGGTCTAAAATTGGATGGATGCTGTGATTTGGTGCATTGGATTTTTTCAAAGCTAATTTGACCAATGCACCAAATTTTGCACCTTAAATCATCCAGCAGTTCCCTCAACAACCAGATAACCCATTGGAAGCTGGTCCAGTTCCCCCAGTGCTTTAGGTGAAGTATCCAAAGTACCTTCTGATGAATACTTCCCTCCATCCATTTTCTGTACTGCTTAATCCATGCAGGGTCACGGGTGGGCTGGAGCCTATCCCAGCAAGTATCAGGCGAGCTGATGAATACTTTTTCTCCAAAACAGAATATGTTGAACAATAAAGGAATCTCCCTCTATTGTTGCACAGAGGCTATATCATATATTATGTGTATGATAAAAAATAAAGTATAATATAAAAAGCCAATGTTAGAAACGGGTACAAAAATGAGATGTATTGTTACAGGATGCCTGCATTCACCTTCCTGCCTCATATTTACCCAGTTCAGAAAACTCACATGAATATGACTGAACTTTGGCATCAGAATCCAATCCCATCACTCATTATGCACACTTAGCCGTTAGAATAATAAGAACCCTCCCTTTTCTCCTTCATTATTTATTCAGTCTTATTGACACTCAAAGCAAATGTCTAAAATTTACCGTGTTTCCAAATTAAGCAATACATTTTTGGCAACAATGGACAAAAACAATGTGAAAACTAATCTATATAAATAAAGAAACTGAATCTCCATACTTCCTGGTGATTCATATGACCCTATTTTAATTTCAGTCAGACAACTCGCATGAATCTGTAGAAAAAGGATTTTATTGAAGTCTCTCTTCTGGCTCAGATTGCATCATACTTTTTTCTCAGTTACATAGAGTGATGAGAAGTGTGCAGCTTAGATAACTGCCCAGATTGGATGGAGATGTTTGATATTTGGCACGTAAATCTGAGGAAGATGACAACAGCAGAGCAGCTCAAGTTACCTGCCTGTGCTAGCTCCCAGGCATTGCTTCATTTGGGTCAATATTACTCAGCGCAGCTTTGGAAGTTTAATTGTAAGATGGAATTATCTCCTTTCATTCATGAATGATGCTCCAGTATTACTTCTACTAAAGGAGATGATAATAAAGGAAGCACTAAAGCTTCTTTCCTTGGTGTTTTGAGAACTTGTCTGTTTGAACTGCCCACTCATTCACTATATATTGCACTACAATCTCATTACATAAAGGGTATTTTACAGAAGCTGGACACTACATTGGTAGAAATAAACCATAATATATTGTGGCCTGGAGCCAGAAGCTGACAGAGCATGCCAGCTAGTGCTAACATTTGCAGCTTGTTATTCTGACTTTCTGACCCTTTGAGAAAGCTTGGTGAGCAAATAATCCATAGACATCTCAACCATGAACTGGTTTTTCTTTCTTTTTTTTTTTACCATGGTGTAAGTTGTAGCTCACTCTTTTAAGCATTTGCATGCAATTTCCCCTCGGGGATCAATAAAGTATAATTTATTCATTCATTCATTCAAACTACAATGAAAGGTACACAGTTATACCAACATTTAATTGCTATTCAGTTGCTTTTTCTGTGTAATATTAATTTGTATTTAGTTTATTGAATAGAGCTGGGCACATTAATGTTCTGCTTTCTTTTGCAGGGAATGGTGGGCGGAGTTGGTCAGGATGAGCACCAGTTCTTCCGACAGTCTTTAAATGCCATCTGATGGAATTTGTTGGCCCCGCCCTTCCCTTCGTTGTTGGCACCATGTTTTGTTTGGTTGGCCGTTGATCATAGTAATTTGGGTTTTACACTTTCATCCACGCATGACACTATTTGACACCCATCCATCTGCTGGCACACTAATACTACTGACTTTCTCACCTCATACCTTTTATGTTTTGTTGGGCGTTTTCTTCAGTTATTACTAAATACTGGTGTTATATTTGGTTGAAAAGCTGCCTTGTTTCCGTTTTGATCATGGTTTCTGCGTCGAGTCTTGACACATTAATGAATTGATCAATGGGAACAATTATTTTAGCGCACTTTAACCCGTTTTTTTCAGTCTGTTGCTCACTGGCTCTGAATAAACCAGGGCTACTCCAGGGCCGTAATCATTCAGGTTTTTAATGTTTCCCCTCTCCAACACACCTGACTCAGAGATACATTGCAAACCTGCTGGACTATGGCCCCCTCGCAGGACATAATTAAGTAGCCCTGGAATATACAGACAAACCCCGGATCACAGGGGGGAGGGGGTTACTGGATTGAGATGGCTGTCTCAACCATAAGAGTAATTGTCATGTTGAAGTCTGTTCCCCCATTGACAAATATGCATATAAACTGTATATATGTCTATGTTTTCCTCTTTTAGCTCCACCAAATATCTGCTCTATCCATATGGGAAAGAAGCATGCACTAATTGAAAACTTGTTCATGACTTACAGGGCTCATTTAATGGGATTACTATGAGAAATTTTGAGAAACTGGTGAATTGTAGATTTAAGTGAATATTTCAGAATCAGATTTGTCATTATTATAACAAAATTAATTGAATAATTAATTAAGAAAAGAAAAGATGGAAGGATGGAAGGCCTCCATCACTGAATAAAAGTTTAAAAAAAGCACAAGCTGCACAAATCTTAAGCATATAGTATTTACCAATAAGTTTGAGGTCATTATCTTTATTTTTCTTGAAACAGGAAGTGGAGGAAGTGTCTAGAGGTACTTAGATTCTAATCCTGCTTTTTGTTTCTTACAGCAGGGAAACACACCTGATCGGATATCGATACCCTGTTTAGAATGAAGGCGCGCTCACAGAGCTTTGAAATCCATTCTGCTGACTTGTTGCCTTTTTAGACAAATATATCCTGAAAATGTCATCCTCCTTTGTCAGATATATTTGATTTAATATTTAAGTTGAGATTTATAAGAAATATTTTAACTGCTGCTGTGTAAAGGGAATACAGCTTAAAGTGTTTGAAAACCAGAAGTCACTGAACTTTTATTCATATAGCGTTACGTTTAATACAAAAGTGCTCAATATACCAACAATGCAATTAATTGCAAAAAATCATGCAATTAATTATGATTACAATTTTTAATAATTACCCAGCACTAATATTGAACGTTATAGAGTTAAAGCTGCACCAAGTGCTTATGTAGATGGATACAGCACAATGTATAAGATTTTAAAAACTCATATTTGTGTTGAAGTTAATACCAATGTTGGGCAGAGGTGTTAATTGCGTGCTCTTAACCTCAGATTTGTCATGTTCATATTCTGCCAGAGTTTTTCTGCAACATGAAACTAAATATCCAGTATACAAATATTACCACTGCATTGAAATGGTGTCTGCTCCTACCTGATTCCTCTGTGTAGTAGTGAATGGGTGTGCGGGTGGATTCGAGCACAGCCTTTAAACAGCTGATATTGTAGCTGCTCTTTAAATATATTCAGGTAATTTCCCTCAGTTAGAAACCTTATGAAGCAAAAAAGACAATTGGACCAAATTGCTGGTTTCATTACAGTTACGCCTCGTATGAGGCCAAAAAAGATGTCTTTCTTTAAACCAGAAGTGAGAGGCCACAACATGTTCTGCTACAGTAACCTGCCAAACCCACTGTTTGTCTTCCATTGTGCTTACCAGATTAATCCGGCCCAATCAGATTTTTTTTTTAAACATTCATCGAACCCTAACAGCTTTGCAGCTCTTTAAGAAACCACGCTAAGAAAAAAACTCTCCAAACTTGTCACCACAGCTGCCGATATGTTTTCCAGATACCCGTCAATGGCTGCCGAGCACAAGCTCCCCAAACATCTGTAAAACTCTGCTCCTGTCTGTGGGTTTTGACACCTCCTCCTCTCCAATGCCTCCCTCACTTCTCTGATTGTTTCCATCTAACCTCCATCTCCTCCATTTTTGGAATGTTCTGGCTGTTTGGAGTCAATGTGGGGATTAAGACAAACTTAATTAGTCTCTGCGGATTGCAGATGGTCAGCACAGTGAGACAAAAACAAAATGTTCTACTTTCACTCTGTTGCTGTCTATCTGCTTGTTTGAAAGTCTGCAAGTGAATAGACCTGTTTCTGAGTCTGATTAAACTGATAAAAACACACTTGCTTTATCTGAATCTGAAAAAAAGCAGAAAGGTGGAGCAATGACAGTAGGATAGTGGGATTCTGAGGCAATTTCTCAGCTGTAATCTCAACCATTTATGTAGCTTAGTTTGATTTAGTGTGGGGGTACAAATTGCTTTGCAACATTTCTCATCCATCCTTACACCATTCAAAGCCCTGACTAGCAATAAGGAGTTGTCAGGGATTTCATGTCTCACTCAAGGACACTTAAGCTCTTTTTCCACCAATGAATCCAGGTCGGTACAGGACGGGTCGGTACTCATGTTTTTGCGTTTCCACAGGCAAAAAAATGGGACGAGTGCCAGAAATTTCTAATCCTGTCCTACTTTTTTATGGGCCCTTCAGTTGGGTTCCCAATCTTACCGATCTGACCCAAAAGGGTGAATCCGTTGATTGGTCAAAAGAGTTATCATTTCCTGTGTGAGTCAGCACTTGGAACAAAGCGGCAACAGCACCATGTTTAAATATACAGTGGATCTTTTGTTGTTTGAAGCCAAGAAGGAAGAACACAAACTGCTGGATGTCTACCATTCTCCTCCTTCGTTTGCGTTGCATTCTTCTTCG
>JAOXYM010000024.1:21772795-21785200 GCA_028567055.1 Leptatherina wallacei
TTGTCAGGTGGGCCCACGGGGTAGCAAAAACGGGTATGTGTGTGTGTGTGTGTGTGTGTGTGTGTGTGTGTGTGTGTGTGTGTGTTGACGGAGGCTGGGATAACATCACAGATACAGGAAGTGGTGCAGCTATTTGGTGAAGTTGGTTTCCTGTTGAGGTTTTTCACTTCTGCTAATGTCAGACGAGTTCAGTAAGACTCAGTTACAATTAAGCCAAACACTTACATTATTGAGTACATTTTGAAATACAACATAAATTCTGATTCAGTTGAAGTCTTGTGATCTCCCATGTGGAGGTAAGTATATCCAAAAGATTAAAAATATATATTTTTTATTAATTTAAATACAAATTTTGAAAAGAAGACTGAAGTATTTACAGGAAAATATCTTGATTAAGCTGTTCATTGAACAACTCTCATAGATTCTGCAGTTATATTTACTTTTAACTTGATTTATGCAAATTCCTACTCAGTAAAGTCACCAGTACCAAATCTGCCAGGTAAATATGGCAAATAAGTGCTTTCCCTTAAAAAACAACAAACATTTTTGTATCTTAAAGATACAAGGAATCACACATGCAAGGTCATCACAAAACAAATCAAAGCGCACACACACCTTATCATGCTCTCTCTTTCACACATGCAAACTAAACAGAAAGAGCCCAACTCCTCCATCCCACTCTAAAGCAAACTGTCTTTAACTTAAACTAGCAGTATGGGCAGACATATGCCTTGGCACAGGGGAACCAGGTGAGGAAACGATAACCTAGGGGTCCATCCACAGGGGCCCAGACTACCGACACAATGACAGTCACTGCGGCAACGACCATGCAGTCAGAGCACGCATAGCTCCCGATATGGAGGACCCCCATGAAACTCTATTATTATTTTTCTAATTAAAACTAAGCTAAGTCATCTCTCACTGCTTCCACTGGAATTAAGAGGGTCAGTAGCAGGTGCTGCTAATAAAATAGACTTCATTAATTGATCATTATCACTAATAACACCTCTATAAAAACAGATGTTTTGGAAGTTTGAATCATTCAGGTGTGTCTTAATAAAATGTCAAGGAGGAAAGACATCAGCAATCATTTTAACAGTTGTTATCTCTCGTCAATCTGGAGTTATCCAAACTATTTGTCCATCATTCTAGTGAGAAAGATGATTCAAGACAGCTGCCAATCTTCTCAGGAGTGGACATCCCATCAGGTTCAGCCCAAGGTCAGACTGTGCAATGCTAAGAGAAACTGAGAAAAAATAAGATCCACATCTCAAACTCTTCATACCTCAAGTTTATATGTTAAGCTCAGGAATAGACTGAACATGTATGCAGGAGAAAGCCTCTTCTCCGTAACATGTGTCCAGCTTGAGTTTTTCATTTCATTCAAAGTCTAGACCAACCAGATTAAAATGTGGTGGAATTATAAATGGACTGTACTTGTGTAGCACTTTTCTAGTCACATGACCACTCAAAGCACTTTGACACATTCACACACCACTTATATATATATATATATATGTATGTATATATATATATATATATACACTGAGTGCTACTATACACATTCACACCCCTGATAGGGGCATCAGGAGGAAACATGGGGTTCAGTGTCTTGCCCAAGTACAATTTGACATGTCAGGGGGAAACCAGGAATCGAACCACCAACTTCCCAGAGACGACTGCTCTTCCTTCTGAGCTACAGCCGCTCCACAGCAGAATCTTGCAGCAACCAAGACCTGTGCAAAAATCCGGATGAACTGAAACAACACTGTAAAGAAGAGTACAGTATACCAAAATTCCTCTGCAGTGACGTGCGAGTATGAAAAATCATATTTTTTCAGGCTATTCCAGTTAAAGGTGGTTCTACAAGCTAATGACTCATGAGTTGCATTTAGTTTTTCAGACCTTGATCTTTTGATTTTCTCATGACCGTAACCAAACATACCAATCACTTAGTGTCAATGTTTCATTTTATTTCATATGTGAGAAATACTGTGATAAATACCGAATTATATCAGTCACTTTCAGTCCTCTGACCATTCTTAGATCAGCTGTTCTGATATAAGTTATTTTCGTTCATTACTCACTCGTGATCTCAATGCACCACTCATCCATTATACACCAACACCCACAAATTCTGGCTCAGTGACTAATGCATTTATAAGAAGCCACTGATGCTGCTGCTGTACACCCCATCTGGGAGATAGGTGGGAGGCTCACATGACTAACCACTCCGCTGTATCACAGCTATTTTGGTAGATGCGATCATCGCTATGTTTCTGACATTTCACATGTATCTGACTGATATTTGCTGACCTTTCAGTCACTGACAGCTGTGTGTTAATACAGAGCTGGTGTTTGCATGGATGGAGCACTCTGCCACACACATACACACAGCATCCCCGCTAACAAACACACCCGCGCACAGAGGAAAAAACCTTGCTTTATGAGGAGAGTGTCGACAGGAAGGAAGAACTCCAGCAGAGGCACAGCTTATCAACGAGTGTGGTTAAAACTTCAGACAATAGCTCATGCTTCCTGTATATGTAGATAAGTGTCTGGATGTGTGCACTTATATGGGAGGGGGAAAAAAGATAGATTTAGTCGTGATGTGTGGCATTCAGCACCTACTAGCTAAAGCTTAATGAGGGGGAAGGAAGAACTGGATATCACATCAGAAAACAATCTGTCTACTTGTCTGGAAACAAAGATGTGGATAGCTATGAGGGGCTCTTACCTCCTTTGTTCAACCAAGTAACTCTGTATTTGTAAAAACACATTATCTAGCCTTTATTAAATCAGGAAAAATGACTCCTGAGATTTTCTTTAGCTCCATTTACAGTATGCTTATCCAGATTACAGATCATCAAAACTAGAGGACAGGAAAATATCTTAAATATTCCTCATCAGTCATTTAGGGTCAAACCAGGGAAAATTACAGCCATAACATTTTCAGCCAGATGTTTCTGCCTCCAAATGGTTTACAACTTCCTTCATTTTGTTTAATGCGGTAACATATCTCTCAGTCAGCTGGTTTTCAAGCAGAATGTGCAGCATATTTATCCCACTCCAGTACTGGTGTTAGGTTTGGTTGAAAGAAACAAGTCATGAGACTGAAGACAATAGTTTTCTGTACATTTTTGAGTGATGTAGGTCTGGAGATAGGGTGCAAGCAGGCCAAGAGTATAGCTTTACTTTGCAGATACAAATATACTAGTGTTTGAGTCTACGGGGGGACAAAGCACATCATCCAGCGCAAGCACACAATGTACAATGGTGAGTAAAAGAGTTTTAAGGGTTGTAATAAATCTCAGTGCTCTGTGGTGTGCTGAATGCTTAAATCAACAGTAAATTTGGTAAAACAAATGGGCAACATCTAAAATAATGATCCTGAAGCTAAAATCCATTAAAATATAGTTTTAATGTTATTCATAAAACTTATTTCATACAAGGTCTATGTCTATGTGGTCTTAAAATTGTACTGATGCTGATTTATGACTACAGACTTATTGACAAATATGACATTATTTATAAGTTAAAACAACTAAAGAAAAAAAAGGGAAAAAAAGAAAAAAGAAGATATCCATAATAAATCAATGTAAATAAAAAAATACAACCAACCATCAATATGAAAATAAAGCCAAGAGGTTTGGATAGTGCAGAAGAAGAAAAAATGTTATTGATACAAAACAAAGATGATACATATGTTACGTTGAGCTTGTGGTCAATATATATTATATATAAAAGGGAAATTATCCTTTACTTTTCGAATAAAAAATCCTCCTGTCGAAACACGATGACGTAATCCGTCTTTTCAATGCAACGCGCCTTCCATGATTATATTAACCCTACACACGTTCATAAAAGCAGCGTCATGAATCACGTTTGCTGGACCCGAAATGGTTAACAGCTTGCGCGTTCTCAGAAATACCGCGAGAGCGCGCAGAGGTGCAAAGCGAAGCAGAAACAGATCAGACAGCAGGTCGGTCGATGAGCTGCGAGACAGACCGCACAAAGTACTGGCAGTGAAGCAGAAGACCTGAACCTTTGATTTCTGTGGCGGTGGTTTCTTTTCCTGTGGACTATCGTTACGGGACGTTTTATCTAAGGGTACAAGGCACGCGGAGAGGGTCAGAAAGACTGTCCACAATGTCGGGGAGCAGGGAGGAGGAGAGGAGGAAACTGGCCGACATCATCAACCACTGGAACGCCAACCGGCTCGACCTGTTCGAGATCAGCCGGCCCACAGAGGTACGAGACCTGCATGGAGTGGCAGAAGAGGCCGCTGCCTCTCTTGGGTGAAATAAAGCTGCCACTGCCAGATACTTGGGTTGGAAATGTTGAAAGTCAGGTTTTGTTGTGGGCAGCGTGGTTACTCGGTGGTGAGCCTCCTGTACGCGATTGGAGCGAATGAATGCCAAACTCCATTGAAAAAAAGGGGGATTCACTATGTAGTAGTATACACGCATTGTTCATAACGAGCTCCTCAAGATTAACTTAATCTTTGGGCTGTCATGGTTCATAAGAAAATAAAAAATAATTGATACTTAACAATTAAGCATTTTGAGTAATTATTAAAAGAAACATGTTTGACCATCGTAGCTAGCTGCTAGCTACCGCCCACAACAGTGTATTTGAGAAGTAGCTAACAGTAACGATTCTCAAAGTTGACACTTTTGTCCTTTTGAGCATTATAAATATGCCGAATTTAATCATTTTAATTATTATTTTTAAGTATATTGTTGGAAATGCGTATACGTGCGATAAGAAAGTTGGCACTGATTTGTCAGATTTTTGAATAGCTAGCTAGTTAGCGAGCTCATAATTGTTACATGGAAGAAACAAAATGGCATGTAAAATGTTGCCAAGCATAACACTCATCTCTGGTATTTAGCTGAGAACCAAAACTTGTAATACATCTAGCTATGCCAGTGTTAACTGTGTGTGTGTGTTGCGTGTAGGGGACATGCAGCAGAGACTGCAATAGCTAACAAACGCTGTTGTAACACGGTGATGTTGTTCGATACGTTGGGCAAAATAGATAAAAGCTTAAAGTATTAGCAACTAGCTGGGTGTAAATGCTCACACTTGGGTAGGCACTCAGAGCACGAATGCTTTCAGCCCACAAGCAATAACACTCCCTGTCAGTGCAATAGCTGGCCATGTCATGTCGTCCTGCAATGTCCTTACACTACAGTAGCTAGCTTGCTGCTTGTATTACCAGCAATTGTTTGACCCTGCAACATATTGAGGAGCAGTACTGTAATTAAATCTTCTGTCTGGACTTGGGTTGTGGTACCCCACAGGATATGAATCTCCCTGTTGCAGGAATGACCGAGCTAGCTACCAGGGACAACAAGGGCTTGATGATGTATTTAATCCAAGTTGGTCAATATCCATGTAGCCCTTCCTCTGCATGTTACATCTCCTCCCTAAGTAGTTTTGATTTAAAGCTGTGTTTGTGTTAGCAGCAGTTTTTAGGCGGGCAGCCCACCCCCATCTTGCCTTGGATAAGGGTGTAAGGGGGGGGTCATAGGGTCCCCTTGCCTCTTCTTGAGCCGATTAATTTATCAGTCTTGAAGTTGGCCAGCCATTTGCCAGAGTTTTGTACTGCAGACACACAAACACACTCAGTCTCTTTGGTTTGTGAGGAATGATTAACCCTGTCCACAAGTTCTCTGGGCTGTATTTCTCTCACGGTGCAAGGAGAATTGCCTCAGGATTTCTGCTGAAGCATGCTCAGCGTCTAGTCCAGTAGAACATGATTAAATGTAAGCAGATGCATGGCTGTCCTTGCTACACCACACCCTACTGCCCATATGTCAGCTGGTGGAGCCCCCCAAGCTGCACAAGTGTCCTTCAAATTGGTCTTGACTGCTCCCGTGCATGCAATATGCCATGCAAAGGAAATTTCCAGTAAGATTCACACCCATTTTAGAATTTCCTACACATAATCAGAATATATAACAATTAATGAGAAATTTCTGAATTTCACACCCACCTGCCACCGAGAGCAGTGAGATCGTTTGTGTGATTAGATTAGCCATGGATGGCTGATTAGTCTGGACCAAAGGTTCTCAAACTTTAATCTTGCAAACCCAAACTGAATAAGCTCTGCTGTGGGACTTATGGTGGGCTCATTATAACGTAACAGGTACTCCTGTCACATGGGAACTCGCAGTAGGCTGAAAATGTGGAGCTTATTCCTGCAGATTTAATGAACACTCAGCCTGAAAGATGCAGCACAATAGTTTGAGCATTGTTCAGATGCAATCACACTAACGGCTTGTTTTGTTTGGATAAAAAAGATCACGAGAAAGTTTAGTTGCTTTTACTTTTATGTTTAGGCTGTATAGACCCTGTTCAGTCATTAGCCAGCATACGTATTTATGCTATGGACAGTGATGATGTTTATAGTTCTGACTGGCTGGAGGGTTAGGCATCGGCTGGCTTCAGGCACATTAAAATTAGTTATAACATGGAAACAATTCTTATTTTTAAGTGTAAAAATATCTCTTATTTGAGTGCCCCAATCTTTTGAATGCAACAGAATGACCACTGTAATGCTGCCTATTTAAACTGTACCACAGGGATCATCTCGCATCTACTTGCAATACATTTTTTTTACTACATGCTGCAGACAGACGGTACATGGCTGATAATTTAAATTCTGATATTGATTTAAGGGCATTGACATTGACAAGGTCCTTGACATGGCTGGACATGGCTTACTATTCAGTGAAATTATATTTACTGTTTGCTAAGTGCATGCAATGCTACTGACTTTGTAACTCACCAGCATAGCAATAGATTTTTGACTAAATGGTATTATGAGCAGAGCGGAGTAGAAAGATGTCTGCCAAGTTGTATACTTGATTTATGCTTGTTATTCTTGTAGAAGTAAATGTTTCCTTTCCATTACAACTAAAGGAAAGTAAAGATTGTTCTAGTCAAGTGCTTGCAGGTAAACTCAGTTTTGGCTTTTTATTTTGATTAAAAAATATTCTTAGTTCTTTGGTAAGTGATTTCTTTGTAAGAAAACGGCCCATAATCAGACATCCATGAAGGTTTATGTAATAACAGACACATGTTTTGATAATGGACACGTTTTCAGGTATCATCCTACATCATGTAGAGGTGTTTACATAGATGTTCAGATAGATAGATGTGTGTAGGGGGTGGAGATGGAGACGGAGACATCTCCCCAATGTTCAGCTCTACATGATGAAAAACATTTGGTTTAAACTCATTATCCAGCTCTCTTTTTTTCTTTTGTTTTCTATTTGGAAAGATGGACTTAACCATTTTCAGGTAGGGGAAATGCAAAAGTGTTGTCATTCTGACTGAGGTCATTAGCATTAATGTTCCTTACCATTTTTATTGGGACTGATATCAATGCCAGGGGATAATGCATTAAGTGCTCGTGTTATGGTGAAGTTGGAGTTTTCTTGCTACATGTCTTGTTAGCAAACATGTTTGTGTTAAACTGCATACAAGTAACGTGAAACAACAGTGTTGGACTTGGGCTGGGTTTTGTGGCTTTTTTCAGCTACAGTCACATTCTTTTATGCTTCTGCTCAGTTTCCTTCCTCAGTGTGCTGACAAGTCATTGTATATTTTTGATCTTTTTTCCCTTTTGGGTTTCTTTGGTGGTTAGCGACCATCTTAGCCTGTCAACCAGTGGACTGGAGTGTGCTGAGGGATTATCAGCTGGATCAACTGAAAATGTCTCATGCTTATCGTCAAGGTTGATGTAAATTTGATTGCAATCTAATTTTGAGATGTTTTAATCGCCTGATCCAACTTGTTGCTGTGATAATTGGCTTCTCACATGCAAAAACAGAGAAACCTTTATTTACGTGGTTCCACTGTTTTCACTGCTACCCATTTGTTTTTCCTGGATGTTTTTCTATCAGTCTGCAACAAAAAAAGTATTCAGTAGTTTTCCTCCATTTTGTATGGCTCAGGTGCTCTACCTGATAAGATTAGAGGGAAACCTGACATGGAGCATGTCAAAGTAAGCACCCCTACATCAGTGCGCCTATCTGTTAATGCGAGTACATGCAGTTCAGATGTATGTTATGTGGTAAATGATGGGGAAATGTTATTAAGGCCCAATCGTAGTTCCTCCCTTGGCATTATCCCTCTGTTTTGCTGAATTTGGTACTCTCCTTTTTTTTTTAGGGGATCAAGGGGAGGAATTGGGATTCAACCCTAAATCAGACTTAGTAAGACATATGTTATGACTTTTGCAGATGAATGACCCACATAATCATTCAGGCATGAACACATTCAGTTGCTGTCAGATTAATGGGAAGAAATGCAACACTGAAAGGGGAAATACTTTTTACATTCTGCAGACTTTGGCACTTAAAAATTGTATTACCTGTTCTTTCTGAACCAAAGTGGTTTGTGAACACAGAATCCACTGGAATCCTGCTCTGGTTTTGAAAAGCTGTCCAGAAGGGAAAAGTTGTTGACTCGAATACAACTTTGGTTACAGAAATCAAGTTTTAGAAATGAAAAATATGGGGCTGACTAGCACGTTTTTATGATTTTGGAAATGCTTTAGGTTTGCTTTAAAATTTAACTTTTATATGACATAAAGCTAAACCATGAACAAAAATGCTGGAGGCACTTTTCTTAAACATTAACTGAAAAATGTGCAGGACAGACTTTGCATTTGGTGCAAATGACAAAGTCAGGTAAACGATAAAGTAGATGACACATTTACTTTTAGGATTTAGTCACTGTGCACTCAGGCAGTTTGCATCCAGCAGTGCAATGAGATGTAAGCATGTGGCAGTGACAGTCTTATAATTAGCAGGTAGTGATCTTAATGCATGTAATTATATGTAATGATTACAGTGAGGTAGATCAGATGTTTAGCATGTAGACATTTTCCTTAGTAGGAGTTTAAAGGTGCATTTTAATGGCAAGGTCACTTCCTGTTCAAGTGTAATTTTCCTGACATGGGTGTTGATTCATGTAAATCAGACTGTATCTATCAGGAAATGCTTGTAGATGAGGCACAGCTGAGTCAGATGCATTTAAATTGTCCCGAGTGCTGAGTGAAATTATTTCTTTTTCTTTTCTCTGGACAGCCATCGCATGTCAGTTTGTAGATTACTTGCTTGGAGCATCCCATAGCCAGGTTTATAGAGCAGCTTAAAAAACAAGAGTACTAGATTTAATTTTAAGATGTTTAAAAGAAAATACTTGCTTTAAATTGACTTTAGAGCTAGCTTGCAGCTGAACTAGAAATTTTAAGTAAATCTTATCTCATATTGCATCCTTTTATTTTAATTTGGCCTCAAGCTAAGCATAGGCAGTGCAGTGCAAAAGATTTTATATTTTGAATATTTGTTTCCTTACCATATGTAGCCCACCTAGATTTATGACTTACACATGCACTGGTTTTGCCTTTTTGTGAAATTGCTCTGGGTGTTCTGGTTGTCATGTGATAGCCTCTAACCTGGTCCTGTAAAGTCGTCAGTATGTCTTCCTGTACATGACATAACACTTCCACCGAATGTCAGCTTTGCTTGTCATTAGTTTGCTGTGGCACAATAAAATTCCCCCATGCAGGTGCAGCAGTATAACAGATTATGTAACCTCACAGCATATGACTTATAATTATCTGAAGGGCTCGAAAAGAGGGTTTCCCACCCATTTGAGCCTAAATAGAGGGACAGTTTCAAGAATTAAATGGTTGAGTTTAAGGTAAATTCAGGAATGCTGCTCTGAAAGAGTTCCGATTGGAAAGATACCTGATTACATTTTTTAATCAGTATGTTTCAAGTGTAGCTCTAAATAGATTTGTTTGCTCTGCTGCATTTTGCAGACGTGACAGTGTTGATATGATGTGACATTCCCAGAGTTCAGCCTGGAAAGCTGTAAGGGCTGAGAAACTTGGGAGGTTTGTGACTTTCGCAAGGGACTAAAAGGTGCAGGTTTATGGCAGGAGTGACCACATATCTGATGATTGCTTTCTGCTCAGTGTGAGACTTTGCGTCCTAGTCGTGCAGCAGTAGGCTCCCATGTTTTACTTTTTTTTTTTCTTTCTCCACACAGAAATAATAGCACAGCAGGATGAAAGACGATGAAAGCATTATTTGAAGTCATTGAGGCTTCCTTTGTTTTTAAAGGTGTTTCTCATGACTTTAGTCATATGTTGGACCACAAAAACAAACCTTTTTTACAACATGATTTGTGCCTTTTTCATAAAACTTGGGTTAACTGTTTTTTTTACAGCACAAGAATTTGAGTTTAAAGCTAGTTACTATCAGGAAGCTCGTATCCACCTTCTTTCCCTGGGAAGTGAAATGTAATGTTGGCAGACTCGCCATGACATCAGTGGCCACTCCCTCCCTTTCCCTGCTGAACAGGAAGCAGGAAACCTAACAGGAAGTGTATGTTTTGTGGAGATAGTGTGTTTCCTGCCGTCTAGGTGGAAAGGCTGTGTTGTTTGCAGAGGGATGAATGATCAGATTTTTATTTTATTTTACCCGTTATTTTACAGATTTAGGGTCTCCAGAGTGACTTATTCCACCATTATGACTAATAGATAGATAAATACTTTTATTGATCCCCTAAGGGAATTTGTGAATATTAATATAATATTTTAATAATATTTTCTCTATCGAAAAATCCACCATAACTACTTAATTTGTTATCAACGATCTCTTGTTTTACTGTTTGTGTACTAACATTGCAGATTCTTATTCAATATTTATTTGTAGGTGTTCAGGAGGACTTGTGCTCTTATATACCTTCGCTTTGTCATCACTGTTCAGGTCTCTTTTGGATATTTGATTGAATTTTTGCTTAAGCCTTTAAAACTGGTCCAAAAACCACATTAACACCCATTAACATCTGGCTTTTTAGTGCGTTGGGAAGATGTTAAACCAGCATTTAGTTGTGCATCAAATGCTTTTGTTGTAGTTGTGGATATTTATTAAGTCCGGTTCCTATCTGCATTGATAGACAAACAAATCCTGGGTGCATGTGCTAATTTCATTAAAAGTAACTTATGGTTTGGCCAAAAAATCAAACAAAGCAAGTAGATTACAATGTTGCTTATTTTATGTATAGTGGAAAAGACTGACATGACCCTCGCTGACCACCATACATACAGGTGACTTCAGTGAATCAGATCAGAGCGACCTGTAGTTGATGTCTATCAATGTTTTCAGGATAGAATTAATTATTTATAAACAACGCTGTACATCTATTGTTGACTGTTATAATTTGAATTTATTACTTTTAAAAGGAATTCTTCATAATGAGATTTTGTATAGCTGCTTAAAACTTTGCAATTTTTGACCATATTACAATATTGAAAACAAGTAGCAGAAAATCATTATCCAGTTGTTTTTTGTAAACCTATAAAACATGGCAAAAATAATACTTTAAATGTACAGATTTTATTGCAGAAATAAAAAAATGATATAACAGTCGCTTATTATACATGTAGGTGGAAATAACCCATTAAGATATGACGGAGCATATCTGATGATGGGATTTAACAGGACTTGTGTTCAGTGAGGCCTCAGGTTTGTTACCTTAAATCAGAGATCTCAAACTCTGGTCTTCGATGCCCACTGCCCTGCAGGTTTTAGATATTCCTCTTTCAACACACCAAACTGAATTTAATGGATCATTGTGTGAACTTGACAAGTTGTTGGATCCATTTTATTTGAATCAGGTGTGTTGGAGCAGGGGAACATCTAAAACCTGCTGGACAGTGGTCCATCAGAACCAGTATTTGAGATCCTTGTTTTACACGGTGAGGTCTCGTATGGTGTTAAAGGAAGTAATTGTTACTCATTTGTTTACTCTCACACTGAATACAGATGGCGTTATATTCTTGATTTTAATTTTTTTTTTCAAATAAAAAGTATTGAATTGATAGGATTAAAAGTGTAAGCTGTCTCACTAGTGCCTCACTTTGACTTAAAGGTCAGTTTCAGCTCAATGTGTACCTGTTTCTGGTTGGACTGGTGGCAGACGGAGCTTGTTTGGGCGCTGCTCAGCGGAGGCCTGGTTAACAGACCTGCTAGCCTCAGCTACAATGACAGCGCCATGAGGCCGGACACATGCAGTTGCTGACCGCTGTGTACATTTATCTCCATTTGCATTGTTGTTCTGTCTGTTCATCGGCCCCACCCTCCCTCTCTACATTGCTCCCTCATCGTGTAATGTGGCTGCGAGCTGGCTGCATCACCATGGTAACACTGAAGCTGTGATGAGTGTACGCTACAGGAGCTGAAAGAGAGGCCTCTCACTCATACCCTGTAGTTGACAGGCTTTTATAAAAACAAGACGGTGCATGCATTAAAGGAGACATATTATGCACTTTATTCCCAATCTTAAACAATTCTCTGATATATCATTTAAATCTTG
>JAOXYM010000024.1:21807936-21821454 GCA_028567055.1 Leptatherina wallacei
TGTGTGTGTGTGTGTGTGTGTGTGTGTGTGTGTGTGTGTGTGTGTGTGTGTGTGTGTGTGTGTGTGTGTGTGTCATAAATAGTCCTCTCTCTCAAGCTCACACGTTTATTCTTAAGTATCGCTCACTGCATGTGAATGTCATTGCTCGTGCTTCTGCCTCACAGTGAAGGAGAAGGATTAGGATGCAGACACTCAGATTCATAAAATTATACAATTCCCTGTACGGTCTACCCTACAGGAATTACACTGGAGTCGTTGATTAGCATGAAAAAATTTGCTCAATGTAGAGGTGGTAGCGTACTGTATAGGACAGCAGAGGTGGTTCAACAATAAAGACCTCAGTAAACTTATGAAACAGCATAATAAAAATAGAAGGAAGAGAGATTTTTTTGCCCTCACCCTCTACTACATGTCTTAAAACTGTTCCAAGTTACTTGAATCCTGGGTAAAACAGATTTTGCCCCAGTCTAACATTGTATTGAGTAAGATTGTTTTTTTATTTTTGTAAAACAATAACTTGGCATCAGTGTTGGAAACTTTCTCTCGTATCATTAAAGCTTAAACCTTGAGGTTGTGCAAGCTCCAGCAGAAGATCCAGGGTCAGTAAAGTTGCTTGGTTCTCGTATACAGCAGCTTTTACAAAAGTCACGCTCATCACAGTTGTTTTGATGTTGTCCGTGTCTGCAGCGCTGACTATCCAAGTATGATGAAACTGAGCAACTACTCTGTAATCCCCTCAGCTTTTTTGCACTATATGCTTGGAAGTTCAGTGAGCCTCTGCAGGAGTGTTGCATGGAGTTTTTTTCTTACTTCTTAGTTCTGTATGATGCAAGTCAACTTCCACAAGATGCTGTTTTGCTTTTCTCTGTTTTTAAGGACTGAATTATAACCAGCTGAAGGGCACAGTGAGTTAGCAGACTGACCACTCCATGCATTGGATTTACACTTCCTATACATATATACTGACTTGTGGGTATATTTATGCAACTAATTCTGCAATAAAACTTGGGCTGTAGACTTGTGTTATTTATAATTAATTGATGAATGTTGATCTGCATATTTATCTGTGGTGACTTTTCAATATCCAGTCATTGATCTCTGTATTGGAGCCCCATATTGATATCTGTTTGGTCTTAATAGTAATTTTTATTTGCATCTAATAGGAAATGCATTACAAAGTACAGTGCTTCAGTTTTACTTCATGTTGCAAAGCTTGGTTGACTTACAGGTGTGCACAAATAATTTTATAACTTTGTATGGACTTATGCTTATACTGTTATAGCAACTTCAGACCATGACTTTGATTGATGGATTATATGGCTGCAAACTTGATTAAGGGTACAGGATGGATGAATTGAGGTTTTCTAATTGGAAATAAACTGAATGAACTCTGATTTTATGGTGAATAGATGCAGAGAGAGTGTTACAGAGTGGCAGGCATGAAGATGGTGGTTATCAGACTGGGTAAACTAAACACAAAACATATGCACATGTAGGACAGGCAGCTCTGGCCGGGAGAAATATCTCTCACGGTCAGACGTGGAAGAACTCTGTAAGAGTTCTGACAGGGGTAAACCCACGACTGCTCGGATCTGATGCCGCTCCATGTTTTGCTCATATGTGGTGGAAACAGAAGTTGTCCTGCATTAACCAACAGATTAGCAAGTTTTCTTCTTCAATGTTTGTCACAACAAATATTAGAAACCCTGTTACACGTTTGCACTCGGATAGTAGTTAAGTTGTGACACAGAAAAAAATGCATCAATAATCGTTTATTATTCATCTGAATTGTAATCGAAACTGATATGCCTAAAATGTCCAACCCCTACTCTTTAGTATGCCATCTTTCAGTATGAAAGCTATGCAATCATACTTGAGGCCCCTGGTTTTTGGGACTGTAGTACATGTTGGTCCTCAGATTTAAGTGGTGAAGGGGCCATTAAAGGAAAGTTGAACTGGACCATTTTCTGGAAGGATAAAAGATCTTGTCCACAACCTGATGTAAAATTCCTGGAGGCGATCAAAGTCTAGAAAAGTGCGAGTGCAGAAGCAGAGTATGGTGGAGTTGTGTTTTACCACTGGACTTGAACTACACGCGGTTGTACTTGGCCCTCCGCAGCAACTGGGAGGTGATTGTACTTCTCCCGGCCAGTGTGTTAATTATCTACTGCTAACTCTAAGCTGGGCTTTGTTTGAACCCAAGAGGACGAGTGTCTCCACGGTAACAGTTACTAACGGTTACGCAAGCTTGACAAGGCAACCCTCGATGACCCACATTCCTGCAGTAAATCACAACACACTCACATTCCTGACTCCACCCTTGCTGTCTATCGAAACTATGCTGGTGTTTCCATTCTGTCTTCACCAAATCAAGAGGAATTTCTTTTTTGTTTCAAATTTTCCCATAACTTCTCAACTGTATGAATACAGAGCGTTAAACAAATCTTTAAAACTTAGATCCAAATCTTCCTGTCCACACTCCTCAGCGTCAGCTCCAGGCTGTTAACATATGCCCGATCTGTCACCTTAGCTAGCTGTTTGTTGACATTCCCCTTTTCAAATGCTGACATGGACTCTTATTAAAATTCACACACAGTGAGTCCTGACGGAGGATGTATCTTTATCCTAAGAGATGTCTTCAGGCTTTTCCTGCATCCTTTTTTTGAAGACACAACATCCTTCCTGACATAAAAATGTAATGATTTCTATGAAGGAAGCCTTGGAGGTGTTCAGGGGTTGGTTATTCCCTGCATGTTTTCTCAGCTAACATTAGTTTAATTTAAGATATTTTCAAGAGATGAGCAAAATATTCTTAAGACAAAAACAAACAAAAAAAACCACATTGTCAAAACAAGTTATTCTCAGTATTTGAGTATAAACCTTTAAGATTTAAAGATCTTGAGTTCTAAGTCTTTGAGATCTTTATGTTCACTTATGGTGAAATTTGAAGCCGGTGTTGCTGCTCAGCCTCAACACATGCAAGTGTCTGTCTGGGTGTATGCTACAGCTGCTGGCTCAGCACAGTATTGCATATAAAATATATATAGGACAGGACTGGTTGTGTATGCGTCAGACATTTTTTGTCTCATGGTAGACGATGCCGAAGGAAATGTTGACATGTAGGAAATGAATTTGTCCGCTTGCTGCGAAGATAGCCCCTGGGTGTCTACAGAGCAGCAGCTGTGTTTGAGCATGTGCGTAAAAAAGAAGAGGGCCTTCCTCAGACATGTAGCATGAGCTCAGGTAAACTAGATAATAAAGTTAAAGCACAGCTGGTTGATTTGATTTAAAAGTCAGAAAGTGTGGCCGTTTCCTGGAAATAACAGTCATTTGGTACGAATTAACGGGAAAACCTACATTTCCTCTAAACAAATGCTAAATTATATTTACTTACGAGTTAACTTGGAGTTAGCTCATTTGAAATGGTTTGATATCAGACTGTATTTGTTTGAGCTTGAAAGTTGTATACTTCTAAAGTTAGTGGTAATATCACTTAACTGGAAATTTGTACCTCACACACACTCTTAAATGGTAAATGGACTGTAATTGTATAGCGCTTTTCTAGTCATGTGACCACTCAAAGCGCTTTGACACTACATGTTCATTCATCCACACAACACATTCATACAGCACCTATACATACTTGGTGCTTTGTGTAAGCATTCGTACAGAGGCAGTGTAGGGTTCAGTGTCTTGCCCAAGGACAATTCGACATGTAGTCAGGGGAATCGAACCGCCGACCTCCTGATTAGTAGACGACAGCTCTATCCACCTGAGCTACAGCCGAAGCTACAAATGAAGTGTAACTGCATCAACTCTAATCTCTGTCCTGCATCTATAATGATCAACTCAGAGCCGCCAGGCTTGCGGTTTCCCCCTCGTTTAGCTTCTTTTTAATCTAAAATAAATAAGCATGCAGTCAGTTGTTTAAAATGTGAACATCCGAGCATTGACAGAAGTTTGTTTGTAGCTTGCATGTAAACTTAATTGTGTTGATTCAGTTTGTATTCAGGCAGTTTACAGTTGCTATAAACAGATGATGGACTCTCCCTCTCCCCCTCTTGTTTCTTGAAAAGGACCTGGAGTTCCATGGCGTGATGCGGTTCTACTTCCAGGACCGGGTCGCCGGTAACTTTGCCACAAAATGCATCAGAGTCTCCAGCACGGCGACAACGCAGGACGTCATCGAGACGTTGGCTGAGAAGTTCAGACCAGATATGAGGATGCTTTCCTCGCCGAAATACTCCCTGTACGAGGTCCATGTCAGTGGCGGTGAGTCCCGAAGATTTTTACCTGCACAAGCAAGGATGAATAATGTTTGACCAATGTGTGAATGTTTGAATAATGTTGACAAACAGTGAGACCCAGTTGCTTCTTAAATAACCCCACGTCTCTGTATGTGTGTTAGAAGAGCGTCAGCTGGATCTGGACGAGAAGCCTCTTGTTGTTCAGCTGAACTGGAACAAAGACGACAGAGAGGGTCGCTTCGTCCTGAAGAATGAGAACGACATCCTGCCTAAGGTGAGCTTACCACCGAGCTGAATCATCATTCTTCATTCATCTGCTGCCTAAAAAAGAAAAATCTACTCCCAGAATTTAAAACAACTGACAGCAATTCCCATGCTTTAAGCTGGGAGCTCTGTAATGTGTTGTAAAAGTATCCTGTTTGGAGAATTATGGAGCCAGGATGGGGACAGAAGTTTAGTAGCTTTTTAGTGTAAGAAGTAAAAGTACAAATTAAAGCTATAAGTATGGATTAATGATCGTTGGAAAATCCAAGTTTTAAAATAAAAGCTTTGAAATACAAGTCAGAAGATGCAAGTAAATATCACAAGGCTTAAAGTACAGGTTGGTCTTTGAAGCATGGAGCCTGTTACCATGACAATCACAATCAGATATCTGATGTGATAATCTGATCTGCGGCGTTATTTCATATTTAACGTGAAACTTTGTCCGTGGCAGGGCGGGGTTGTGCACACGGCTGTATCCGTGCCTTTTATATACCATGCATGTTGGGTATATTTTTTGTACTTTCTCACCACCTCGATCAGTTGTTAATTAAAACTATCCGTCCAACATCGCATCAGTGGAAATGCGAAAGTGACTACTTTCCCCTTCATTCTTTTCCACGTTAACCACACCCACCACAAATGTCCAACCAGTCACACAATACTTCTCATGCCGTACGAGAAGAAAGTTCTGCCAGCCCGATGCGTTGAGAACTGTCCTCAAACACGTCCGCGAGAACAAAATGATGTAATTTTGTTCTCGTGGCCTCTAGAACAAGAATAAAATTCTTGCTTCTCGCGGAGTATGTAAGCGCCTTTAAAGGTGAGTCGGTTATGGATAAATAAACATTTCAGAACAGAAGAGACTGCAGAAAGTAACCTAACTACAAACAAACTCCCCTTCAGGAAGCTGGTCGTTGCGGTACTTTTCCACAGGTTTAATCTATTCTTGTAGATTTGACTTGTCCCTGTGCTTGTTGTTACACTTACAAATATGCAGATGCAAGTTGCAAACCTTATGCCCCTAACTCGGCTCCATAGAGAGTCAGACTAAGGGCAGCTTTTATAATTTAACTGCATGTCACGCTGTGTAAAAAGTCTACTAAATGCAGCTGTGACATCGTGTTGATACCTGCTGAACGGATGGAAGCTGCAACATAGATTCCAAGTGTTTTTATGAGTTGACAGCCTGTTTTCTGTTTGCTGCTCTCCTGGGAGCTGCAGGTCCAGATCATGGTGGATCATGGCCTGAGGTCACATCATACAAAGTTTCTGTTCTCACAACTCCTGAATTCCACAGGTTATATTTGGCTTCTTTGGCCGCACTATTTCAGTTTGTTTTGGTTTTTACTCATCAGTAGCAGTGTCGCATCAATCAACATGTTATTACATGCTACATTCCTCCCGTTTGTTGGTAGATGTGAGTCGTAGCAGGGGTCACCTTTTAAGCTTCACATTATCTGATGTAGCAAAAAGTTTTTCTTTTTATTGTGGCACTTTGGTTCATATTTTCCTGTTTTTTGGACCAGAAGAGTCAGAGTAACGGGCCGGAGAAGGAGAAGGACGGGGTGATACAGAACTTCAAAAGGACCTTGTCTAAAAAAGAAAAGAAGAAGGAGAAGAAGAGGGAAAAAGAGTTTGCTCGGATTCCCGATGGAGATGAGCAGGCACTGACCCGCGAGGATGGGTAACGCACACACTCGCACTCATCCATCTTGCTGCCCTGCCCTTACATCCTCTCAGTCCTTTGAGAGGATTTTGTTATTTGTTTATGCCAAGAGAAGCAGAAAGCAGTCCAGAAGAAGGAGTAGTGATTTAAACTCTGACCTTTCTCTTCCTCCATCCGTCTTATTTTTTTCAATCATTCTGTCCTCTGCACCGTCGTTTATCTCCATGTTTTTTTTTCGTGATTTAGTGAAAACAGCCGTCTGGCGGCGGAGGTTTACAAGGACATGCCGGAGACCAGCTTTACAAGGACAATCTCAAACCCAGAGGTGGTAATGAAGAGGAGACGCCAGCAGAAACTGGAGAAACGCATGCAGGAGTTCATGAGCAGCGATGGTAGGCCAGACTCAGGTAATCCTAATCCCACTTTTGGTTTACTGGTGTAACTGTAAATCAAACCACACCCCCTCCCCCCATTGATGAACTCGTCGTCTGGCTGGGCATTTTTCAGATTTTCTATTTTAGTGGCTGTCAGAGCAAAAAAAAAAAGAAGCATGCCGATGACTTCCCTATAGACCTCTCAGAGTGGTGTGTGTGTGTGTGTGTGTGTGTGTGAGGATGAAAAAAGTGCTGATGTATTGAAAGTTCCTTGGAGCCTAATGGGATTCATTGATGTGAATAAAAGAAGTAAGACAGCTGTCTGTCCAGATTCATTACTGGACATATTTATAGACTGGGCAGAGACCTTACTATCATGAAAAGCTGTGACAAAGAGATTGAGACGTTCACTTACTGAAATGACATAATAATTACACATACAGGTACAAGCCGTGGCATTAAAAACTCATGCTTGTTGTTCAGATCCTTGTTTTACCAACATGGGAACAGGACCTCTGTGGAGACATCCTCGGGATTCTGCCCATTTGGCAGTAAATACCAGTCCCAAATTTTGCAAAACCGCTGGTTTTCCTCCAGCCCGAAGGTCAGTGGTTTGATCCCAATCCATGGAACCTCGGCCCTCCTCCAAGGACACCATTTCACAAGAGCAGAATTAAGTAAGAAACATAAGAGAAATACACAAAAACCATTGGTAAGATAATAAAAATACAAAGAAAATGGATAAAATTCCAGGTTAAGATAGCAATTATCTAAAAGCCCTCTGTCAGGGTTCAGTAGTCTGGTGGGGGAAGGAATAAATGACCTGGAGTAATGATTGGTTTTACTCACGGGAGTGTGGCAGCGGCAACTTGAAGGCATCATCACAATCTCAACAGCCAGGTTGGCTGATGATGGTGATGGCCTTTTCTTTTACCTGGGTCTTCCAGATTGAGCTCAAATTTCTCTGTTTGACCCCAGTTATCTTTGAACAGATCCTGACAGTTATTCATCTTGTTCTAGCTCTTAATAGAAAGTCAATTAAACCAACAGATAAAGGAAAATGTTAAGACTTTAAATAAATGAAGAATAAACCTGACATAAAATCGATATAGAAACAAAAAGAGTCCAGATCTCTCTGTAAATACAACTCTGTTGACATGTTTTGACCACAGTGTTTACATCAAATTTCAATTTACAACCAAACTTTTTTTTTATAGACTCAGCTAAAAAAAAATCCTGTTTAAAACTGGATCTTTGCGAAGTTGTTTCTGTGTTTGCAAAACTCTGCTTCATCCGTTTAGTTTGGAGCCTTTTTTATGCTTGAATAATTCATTGGTTTGTGTTAAGCGGCTTAACAAACAACAACACATTACTTCAGGTTCAAAGAGTGGACTAAAAATTTGTGAAAAAGCAGAAATACCTTCAGAAAGAGAAACATATCTGGCCAATAACTGGTGGAGCATGGTGTTGCTTTGGGAATGCTTGATGGCTGATTAATAACTTGGAGAAAGTGAATATAAAGGGTGAATTTCCTGGCTTTTCTTGCTTAAAGAAAACCTGATGTGAACCCTGAAGTTAATCTGCAGCGTGACCCGAACACCACAGTTCACTGCTGCTCTTTATGCAGCGTGGCAGCGCTTCAGAGCATCTACAGGGGGAACTTAAACACAAACATGCATCGGAGGTTAAGTTGTTCAGCAGCTGTTATTACTGCTGGTTGTTCTTCTACAACACACACAGCTCAGGCTCTTCTTACGTGTTGATTGCAAATCACCTTTTTTTTTGTTTGTAGTAAATTGATTCGTGTTTTCAGAGTAATCACTCTAAATTCTACATTGTGTTATCAGCTGCTTCCCAGATGTGCCGTATGTTGTTAGAAAACTCATGCTGACTTGTTTACACTCATTGAGACGTGTACGTGTTGAATGAATGACACAAACATGCTGACTGGTTGGCTGTGTGACTCAGGCATTACCTAATCACTGCCAGACAGACAGATGGACCAGCGAACCAACTCTAAAAACGGCTCTGACCACCACACACACACACACACACACACACACACACACACACACACACACACACACACACACACACACACACGGGAATGGCTTGTGGTCAGACAGTGACGTCCCCCCAGCAGAAAGTGCTATTTAAAAGAAAAAAAAAGAAGCTCTCTTTATGTAATGCTTCTGAAAATCCTGCTCTGCCCTGCTGCAGATTCTCCTCTGGGATTTGCAGAAGTGATAATTTTCAGTTGACACATGACTGCCTAGTGTCTACATTTCACTCCAGATGGTGTATTATATACATTAAACCAGCATTAGGTTTACGTTCTTACTGAAACACAGCTAAAACTTTTTCTCTGTCAGTATTGAGTACACTTAGAAGCCAAGACTGTAGACGACATCATATTCTCTTTGTATGACTGGATGTGTAAAAGTAGATGCATTGTTGATGAAACCATAGCCATGACTGTGACCATAATCGTGCTCTCACCCTTCATTTTAATACTTTTTGGCTTTCATGGGGGTTGGATCCTCTCGTCCAAGTGATGCTTTAGAGGGTTTCCAAGTTTTCCACCTGGGAATTCCCTTCTTTTATGAGCTTAATTTTCAATGACCCAGGAGACTCGCTGCTAATGAAATTTATGGCTCAGCACAAGATATCGGAGGGAAAAATGGAGGAAGATTTCATCTTTGCGAGGTGAAGTACTCTGAGCTGCAAGATAATATTTTTAGAAAGATTGAAGGGTGGGTGGTGATGGGGAAAATGCACCTGCATCACTGTTCCATCATTTTCCATTGTTTCCCAGCCTGGAGCATCCTGTGACAGCTGTGTTTTGCTTTACGGCGGCAAGTTGCAAGAGGACATTATTGGAGAAAGCGAGGAAAAGAGAGAGAAAGTGGCAGCCAGAGATGAGATGAGAGTCAACATCAAACTGACTTTTACTGGCTGCAGAGAGCTCAGAGACGAGACAGGATGCAGGACGGATGCTGAATTGTCGTTTTCCACTGAATTAGGGGTGCCAAAATGTGCTCAAGTTCAGTAGTGCGGCTTTAAATGGTCTTAATTTTGTCTTAATTTAGTCTTATGTGTGGTTTGATACATTTCCACAGTGACACCACTTGATGATGTCTAACTTCTGTTTCTGTTTTTGTCTTTAATGGCAAAACAGGAGGCTGCAGAATGTAGAGCCCTTAATGTGTTTTTAAAAAAAAAGAAAAGTTTATTCTGTATTTTTGTGTTAAAACGTATTTTTACAGTAGAAAAAACTCAGTGTCATGTTATTTATCTTCATGTTTGCATGACATCTGTCTGCAGGAGGCACTCTAAGGATATACGCTGACAGTCTGAAGCCTAACATCCCGTATAAGACCATCCTGCTTTCCACAAGAGACACGGCCGACTTTGCTGTGGTGGAGGCGCTGGAGAAGTATGGACTAGAGAAGGAGAACCCCAGAGAGTACTGCATCGCACGGGTAATTACGCTTTCTCTTTCTGCAACTTTTACATTCCACAGCTGAGGATCTCAGTCCCACTGTTAACTTGCCTCCACACCCTCTTTTGCTGCCTGCAAACACATCTAACCTCTTCACTGCTGCCAAAAACATCAAATCTTTGTGCTCTCATCACATTTATGTCAACTTACACCAGGTTTTTATTCCTTCAGCTCCAGCATGTCACCGTAACAGAGGATGATAGCTCTGAGCATCTGTTTGTCATAATTTGATTCTTCTGATTTTCACCAGATTGATTTTATTTGGGCTGCTGCTGTTTATGCATGCGCCCTCCTGTTTATCCACTGAACACAACCTTGACCCTCATATCGAATCAGTTAACACCTTTGTCATCGTCGAGCGGCCGTGGAGAGGACGGTCAAGGTCACACATAGATGCAGACACGCACAGAAAAAAACCTTCAGGAGGAGTGCAATTCAATTTCTTCCAGACTTGAGTGTTGTAGCAGTAGTAGATGTGTGTGTGTGTGTGTGTGTGTGTGTGTGTGTGACGGTGAACTTGACTTCCCTCCCCTCCCACTGCCTTTCATATCTCTCCCCTCAGATGGATTCTGGCTATGACCAATCATATTAAACAACTGCTGCTCCCTCAGTCAGGACAGCAGAAGATCCTGCAGAGACAGGACACACAAACATGAACAAAACACACACGGTTGATAAATGCAATTTGCTGACAATGAATCACAGGAAAAGTCCTGTAGTTGTTGAGCATGAGCAATGAGCGCTACTAGTAACTAGTAGCAAGTCAGCTGGCCTGCTAATATGTGTAGAGAGGGAGTGTGAGCTGTGATGAGACGGAGGAGGTAAAGACAGCAGTTACAGTTGGGGATTTCACAATTCTAGATTTTCTTTGTGCCATTATTGTCAGAGATATAACCAGGATATTACGATTTATTATGGTTAATTTCACCACATTAAAAATGTGTGCCCGATCCCCACAGCCAATCAGATTATCATGCTTTTTCATCACATTTCCAGACAGAAGGTTGATAGTTTGGTAATACAGTAATCAACAGTTTCTGTTCCTTAAAATTGTGTTTGACACGAGGTCTGAAGGAGATTTAAGACACCGAATCAGGATGTGGGTCCACACAGAAATCGCTCATAGGTCAATCGGGTAGTAGGTCACAAAATAAGGTCATGCGAAGTCTGACACTAAGATTTCTATAGTTCTAGAAAGAGAGAGAACTTTGAGTTAGATTTATTTCCACCTTTGATGCCAACATAACAAAATAATAATGTAATCAATAATAATAGTAATGTAATCAAAAGTCCCACTGCAACAAATCCACTTCTGCTCTGTAAACGATAAATAAATACTACATATTAACTCTGGATTTCTCTTGGAGAGACCAGATGGTAAAGGCTACAGGAACTCTGCCTGGAGATGGGATGCTTATTTCTGTTAACTACTGAATAGAACCTGAGTAGAACATTTTCACCTCAGGAGAAAACCATCTAGCTAGCATAATAGCTGCTGTTTGAGACATGAATAACACTGGAACAGTCAACCAAAATACAGTTTCTTCTGCAGGTCATTGCACGCTAACGACAAAAAAAAAACAAATCGATCAAAGCGAATTAATCATGTCTGAACAGTGAAACCATTTGTGCAAAAAGTTAGATTTTTCCGTTTTTAGCCTCCATATAACGTAACGTTGAGTGTCGTGCACAATTACAAAATTACAAATGATAAAATAACATTTAATGTCATCGTTATGTGACTGTAAACATTGACGTCATTTCCTCCTTTCACAGCAAATTTTAATGGCTGCTTTACAGGCTGGTGAGCCGTTCTCCATGATACTACTTTTTTTTTTTTTTTTTTTTTTTTTTTTAAGAGAACTCTTCCGCCGCCTCTTCTGTAACTCACATGAAACCGAAACAAAGCAACACAAGTGGTAACACGTGGATGGTGTAACTTTGTTTTCATTCTGTGAGCGTGTTGCTCTGACCTGCCGTTATGGTTCAGACGTAATCTTTTCTGGAAAGTGACAACATCGAGGTATCTTTTCGGTTTATTAATCGAGTCATTTAATAACGAGATTAATTGTAAAATAGGGTAATCTGAACATCCCTGGTTACAGTACGAAAAGTAAAAATAAGTTGAGCTCCTGCATAGTTGTGTTACGTCATTTTAAAGATTCATTGTTAAACTGGATTTGTCCCTGCCTTTTTGCTGCATAACTTTTGATCTGCTTTGGACCACTTAAATATTTTTCTTTAAGACTGCATATATCTGTGTATCACATGGTCAAACTGAACCGTGCAGTTTGTTATTTTTAGTTGCTCAGTGAACTGATTTGTTTTCGGTCTTGTTCTATTTGCAGCAAGATGATAAGTCGGGCAAGGAAGTGATTCTGGATGATATGGAGTGTCCGCTGCAGATCTTCCGAGACTGGCCTGCTGACAGAGGTAAAACACTTTTAATCCCCCCCTCATGGAAAAGCCTGCTTCATATTCCTCCCCCTTCTGGTTTGCAGGGATAAGTTTTTCTTTCAGAGATTAATGAGTAATGCTCATTTAGCCTCAATCAAAGAGCTAGATGACCAGTAGTCCTTCATTCAGGGGCGGTGATGAGGGTGGGAGGACTACTTCGGATCAAAGTAGACCCTCCTCTTGATCCTATTGGTGAAATTGGGATTAGGCCAAGGTGTACATTGTTCTGCCTGCTAACTTTATCTGTCTTCTCTTGGTTGCTACCGCCCCCTTCTGCTGCCTCCTAGTCATTACAGCTTTGATTATGCTTATGTCTGTTTGTGCATAAGCAAAGGAAAGAGAGATTTTAACTTTCTTTTCTCCTTTTCTTTCACTGTTTTAAGAAAATACTGATGTTTAAGAAGCAGAAGTCAGTGCTAAATCTAAACATTCAATAGATAGTCATGTCAGGTTAATCGGGGGTAAAGAGGGCTCCCAGGTGCGTGCACCGCACAAGTCATAACAAACATGCAGCTTCCATAGTGATAAAAATGCAACATGCAATTTTTTTTTCTTTTCTTTGCATTTTATAATTTTGAGATGGATTCGTCCTGTTACCGGGGTGATAGCTTATGGCCATATGACTGGATACTTAGAAAGTAGCAACAGTGATGAAATGGGTGATTTTAAACTATAAATTTCATTATAAAGGTGGAATAGTAGCTCTCAGTGTCACTTAGCCGTATTTCTATTGTATTGAACATATGCTCATAATTGTGATGATAAAAGCTGCTCTTATTCATGCATCAGGAGCGTTAGTGTTCCAGCTGAAGAAGAGGCCTCCTGACTACCAAGGGAGGAAGGGAAGGAAGGTGGACGACAAGGGCCTCAGAGGGAGAGATAGTTCGCTGCCGCCCGAGAAACTGCCTTACTTGGTGGAGCTCAGTCCAGGTACAACACACACACACACACACACACACACACACACACACACACACACACACACACACACACACACACACACACACA